>LOJH01028665.1:1613-11787 GCA_001685095.1 Ellobius talpinus | reverse complement strand
CTCCCCTCTCTCTCTCTCTCTCTCGTCTCCCTCTCTCCCTCCTCCCTCAACTTTTTACTTTTACAGACTGCTTGATGAAATCACTGTTTCACGTCGCCAGTCATTAAGAGTGACCTTCAGGAAAAAACTAATTTTGTGTCTCTCTTTTGGCATGCAACCATGTCCTAACAGTGCAAAAAGGAAGCATCCAGGAATAATCCTTCAATACCTAGCCAGCATCCCCCTGGCATTTTACTATTCCAAAGCACAAAACACAGAGTCTCTCAGAGCAGGCGAGAGGAGTCAGCAATGCTGTCAGCAGCCTATTGTTTTGAAATCATTTTTCAGAATAATTTTCACTTGTCCCGCAGCAATGCGCATTTCCTAAAGGCACCTTGAGCATCTTTAGAGAATTCATTATAGTGACTTGGGCCGTCTGAAAGGCTGGATGTTGACCTCTGCTTTATGACATGTGGGTATGACAACCATCAGATGAGGACAGCAAGCCCAGAGCTCCCTGGTCAGTTTCTATTTATCTTCTCTAATGAGATAGAGATGTGTTCATTACCAGCTCATTGGAAATATGCCATGAGCTGACCGACACAGATGTCTTTTTAAAACCAAGTCTTTCTCTGTGACACTGAACTCTATTAGGAACAGGAAGTGTAAGGGACATGTTGTCTGTCTTAGGTAAAAGCTCTCCACTTGTCTCCAAAGAGGCCCTTCAGGGTGACATTAATAATCTCTAAGAGTGCATTTCAGGCTAAGAAACCTGGGGTTATTAGCACATCAAAATGAGCCTTTTCTCAGGAAGGAACACTCATTAGCTGACTTGGTATCTGACATGCCAACAAGCCTTCACTCACGAATTTCCCTCCTGAGAATTAGAAATCACCCTCATCTCTTATGTAGAGCTTCTGTTACCACAGGCCACACACATTCACGACAGGAGAGTCTGAAATGCTCAGTAAATAAGATAAGACCAAGCTAACAAAAGCCCATTAAGTGTTGCATTTGCTTTCTGTCCTAACAAATATTCATGATGTATTTCCTCTCCATTCCAAAATATACCATGCTATTCTGCAGTGACTACCTTGGCTGGTTGGCTGGTTGGTTCTCATTCGTTAGTTCATTCGCTCATTCGTTGTTTTGTCTGAAACCCAGGCTAGCCCCCAGCTTGTTATGTTGCTGAGGGTAACTTCAAACTCCTGATCATGCAGTTTCCACCTGCGGGGTGCTGGGATTACAGGCTTCCTCCACCATATCCAGTTTGATGCAGGGCCAGGAGTGAAGGCCACACATGCTAGGCAAGCACGTGACCTGGTGAACTACATCCCCAGCCTTCCACTGCCTTCTAAACTACGTGGCACTGCAATCTGTTAGACTCATTTCATTACTGAAGCAGAATACTTCACTAATGAATATGAAACTAGAGGGCGGGAAATACCCAGTTTGAAAATAGGCATTCGAGAAAAGAGACCACGATGCATATCTCACACTCTCCTCAACCAAGCACAGTATTTGTTCCCACAGATCAGCAGGCATTATTTGTTTGTTTGTTTTGAGACAGGGCCTCATGTAGCCCAGGTTGGTCTCAGGCTCACTATGTAGCCTAGGCTGGCCTAGCATTCCTCATTCTCCAACCTCCACATTCCCAGTGCTGGGAAGACGGGTGTGTCTCACCTGGAGGCAGCAAGCTGTTTTTTGAAGAGCTCTATAAGCTTCAACACCTGACTGGCATCCTGCATGAATAGATAATTCTGCTCTCAGAAGCCATAGGTCATTAAACAAAAGTTCCAGGGCCTGGTGTGGGATACCTGCCCAAGAGCTGTTGGCCAGGGAGACCTCAGAGGCTTTCAAAACAATGGAAGATGCAGGACGTGATGGCTCACATTTTTAATCCCAGAACACAGAAGACAAAAGTAGGTGGATCTCTGTGAGCTAGAAGCCAGCCTGGTCTGTATAGTGAATTTCAGAACAAATAAGTTTACACAGCCTCTTGTCTCAAAAATAGAAAAAAGTGAAAATGGAAGCTGTTGTCATTGCTCTTGGTTGTCTACCAGAACTAGATAAAAAGACCCCCACTGCTGAAGACACCACATACTCTGGAAACACAGATAAAGCAAATTGGAGCTGCAGCTTCCTCCCCACTGACTGGCATTCATAGTACTGGAAGGTGGCATGCAGACTGCGGGGGCAGAAAAGGCATTAGCAGACTTACCCAGCTGTGGACCCTGGTACCAACAATATTGACCTGCCAGACAAGATGCCATAGCGGTATGAGTGCCTGGGGGACAGCCAACCCCTCTCTAGTTGGCTATCAGGCCCTTTCCTTGGGGATGAACACCTACCCAGTAATATCCACTGTTTAAAGTCCATGGCAGGAGGAGGTTATAGACCCTAGGGGAGAACTCACTATGCTAAGAAGACAGGCAGCCTAACTGCTTTCTACCTCTCAGCTGGAAAAACTTCTTTCTGCGGTGGGAGACAATTAATGCAGAGACCACTGCTCAAAGGACAGAACAAGGGACTACTCAGTGCTCAGTCCTACTTAGGACATTTATATCACCACTTCCAAGGCCCAGGAGACAACACAGAAGGGGGGATGGAAGGATTCTAAGACTTAAAGACTAGGAAAGAGTGCTGTGAAATATTGTCTTTTGGATAAAACATGGCCAATGTAGTCATGGACACACAGCAAGTGTGTGCACGAAAAATAGCCAGGCAGTGGTGGCTCATGACCTTGCTTTAATAAAGTCCCTAAGTTTTGGTGACCCCCTACCTTAATTAGGGTTTCTAATGCTGTGAAGAGACACCATGACCATGGTAACTCTTATAGAGGAAAACATTTAATTGGGGCTGGCTTGCAGTTTCAGAGGTAACATCCAGACCATTATCAGCATGGCAGGACACATGGTGGCATGCAGGCAGACATAGGGCTGGAGAAGATGCTGAAAGTTCTACATTTTGATCCACAGGCAGCAGGAGAGACTGTGTCCCATACTGGGCATAGCATGAGTATATAAGACCTCAAAGCCTACCTCCACAGTGACACATTTCCTCCAAGACCACACTGACTCCAGGAACAAGGGCACACCTCCAAATAGTGCCATGCCTTACGGGCCAAGCATTCAAACACATGAGTCTATAGAGGCCATACCTATTCAAACCACCACACCCCCAACCACAAATCTAGAGTTATTTGAGAAAAAAGCCTCAGTAGAGAAACTGCCGGGATCAGCTGGGTATGTGGGCATGTCTGTGGGAGATGACTTTGGTAATTAACTGATATGGGGCTCAGCCCACTGTGGGCAGTGCCATCTTTAGGCTCTGGGCAGATTAAGAGACCTAGCTAAGCACGAGCCTGAAACAAGCCTGCAAGCATTTGCTACAGGGTTTCAGGTTCCTTCCTTGACTTCCCTTTATGACGGACTGGGACCTGGGAACATAAGATGAAATAAACCCTTTCTTCCTCCAAGTTGCTTGTGGTCAGGGTTTTATCACAGCAATAGAAAGCAAACAAGAATTGACCAAGAGAAATATTTGCCTCTTTAAAAACGTAGAATTCTCCTAACATCATTTCAAATTCGAAACAAATATATTGCAGCTGACAAAATTAAAAGAATGGAACAAAAAGACCTCCTCAAGAAAAACAAGTTTCTATGAGAAAGGAGGGAAGAAATATAAAACCCAAGATGAGACAGAGAACATTCTAAACCAATAATTAGAAAACATAAAAGGGAAAAAGCCTTACATTCAAGCTGCTCTGGGCTACTTAGCATGAAGTGGAACCATCAGATCCCTGGTTCTAGTACAAATGAAAAACAAGACTGCAAATTTTTCTAACCTTTGTTATGAGATGCTCTTTATAACACTCGGCCTCAGGCTGAGGATGCACAAGGCGCTGGGTCTAATCCCCAGCACAGCATGAATATGGAGTGGCCCATGATCCCAGCACTTGAGAAGGCAGGATTAGAACCTCAGGGGCCATCCTGGAACACTTGAGAACTTGTCTCAAAAAGCTATGTTGAGGTTGGAGAGATAGCTCTGTGGTTAAAAGAGCAAACTTCTCTCACAGAAGACAGGAGTTTGATTCCCAGAACCATGTCAGGCAGCTCACAACTGCCTATAACTCCAGCTCCATGGGGATCCAGTTGACACCTCTGACCTCTTCAGACAAACATGCTTATGTGCACTAACACGCACATGCATACAAAAGGTGCTGAGAGATAATAATTAGACTTTACAATGTTAGCATCAGGCTTTAGTGACTCACATGTTCCTCCATCTAGCTCCACTCTAGCATGCCAGCCAGACAGACACACTGGAAATGCCCAACCCCTTCTGGTCCATTAGCCCATGAGTGACACTGAGAACACAGGAGATCCTGACAAGGGAAGTCCTGCTGCTCCAGTCTTAAAAAAATAAGCAAAAACGCAGGGAGTCCTCGTAGTCCAAGAGCCTCATTTAAGTCAACTCGCCAACAGAGCGGAACACAAGTAAGAATTACTCAGCAGACATTAAAATATGTATGTGGGGGAACTGGGGCTAAGTATTTGCACAGCACATTTAATAAATGCAAATTAAAACTACAGTGATGCGCTGCTAGCCATGACAGTGACTGGATGTTTCTTTTATATTTCAAGAGCCCACTTACTTTTATCCCAGTAATAGAACTTGGAAGTCACATGCAGCAGGGACAACAATTCCCATCAACAAAGCACTACACAGAACATGAAGGCTGGGGTGGGGCAAAGGGCTGTGGCAAACTCACGAGATTGAGATCAGCAGAGAAAGCCACCACCAAAGCGTGCATCACTGTGCCTGAAAATTTCAAATGTACTAACTCATATTGTTCTAGTGACAGTATCTAATACCCTTTCTGTTTATATTTTTAAAGAGTATGCCATCAATAAGGAATTTTCATTTTTCAGGAATGTGGCCAAAGCAGATGGTTCAGCAGGTAGAAGTATTTGCTGCATCCACAGGAGAAGCAGAGTTCAGATCCCCCAACATCCATATAAACGCTGGGTGGGCATGGCAATCCACCAATAAGCCCAACACAGAGGCAGGTCAGAAATGCTGGGACCAGAGCTAGTTGGCTAGATTACTCAGACTAGCAAGCTGCAAGCTCGGAGTTTAACTTAGAGACCCTGCCTCAATAAGTAAAGTGGAACAACTGAAGAAGACAACCATCAGACTTACACACATATGTGAACATGCATGCACACACCACACACACACGTGCACGCGCACACACACATGCACACGCACACACACACGCACACAAACGAAAATAAATACCAACATTAACCTTGCTATGGAAAGAAATGCTGATAACATACACTTATTAGTCTCTCCCACTATTGGCCAAAACCTGTCATTTTAATTTCCTCTTGAATAAAAGCGTGCCCTTTCAAATATTTGTAATAACAGGCCTATTGGTGGGTTTGTGCAACACTCAAAATTATATGCAGTTACAGGTTTAACTAGTCACAGAAAAAAAATACAAACTGGGCTGAGGAAGAGGCTACAGGGTCCTTAGCCAGCATTAGTCAAGGCTGTCAAAGGAATAAAAAATAAGGAAAGGGCCAGCAAGATGGGCCAACAAGAAAAAGCACCTGCTGTAGGGCACCATGGAGTTGGCCTGCTCTAACTGCCTTGAGGCAGTCGTCAGAGGTTTTCAGGTTAGCGTCTGTGGCTCCTGAGCACTGTGTACATTCCAGTTCCTGAGAGACTGGCACACTCCCTCAGGCAGTAGAGTATTCAGGCCACTCTGTGTTTCCCTGTATGTTCCCTCAGAAGCCAAGGAAGCATGGAAACCTGACAGGACAATTGGTCTTGTGTACCCTGTATAGCTTGCAAATTTCATTGTATTCTGGCAATACAACTGTACTGATCCTGGCATTGCCATTATGTTCTGTTTCTGATAAAAGTATACAAAGTCTGATTGCTCTCAATAAAATTGTCACAGCCTCAGTTGTGCTGCGGCCCCTCCAACCAGCCTGATTTAATTCCTCACAACCATATCAGGTGACATTGTCCCGGTAAATACTGGCACTTACAATCTGCTCCTGCTCCCATAGGCACAGGCACACACACTCAGTTAAAAAAGAGACAGACAGACAGACAGACAAGGAAACAGAGCTGGCAAGATGGAACAGCAGGTAAAGCAGTCACTCACTGCCCAAGCATTCGGGCCTGATGACCTGAGTCTGATCCCTGGAACCCGCATAACAGCAGATCGCTGCATGTGCAACCACACACACAAATTAAAAACAAAACTAAGAAACTTGAAAGACTGGGGAGACAAAAGAAGCAAGAACAATTTAATACTCTGGATTAACTCTCAAAACAAAGGATATTAATGGAAAAGTAGTAAAATTCAAATAAAAACCTGAACTGAACAAACAGTAACCTGTTAATGTCAGTTCCTGGTAACACTGAAATGTCAACCACGAGGACTCTGTAAGCAGGACCCAAACACACTTTCTATAAATCTAGTATTTTTCTGAAAGTTTATTTTTAACGTCACAAAACTGAGCTTATTATTGTAGAGAAAACAGCCTGCAGACTTGGCATTAAACGATATCTACACTCTAGAACACTGGAAGAAGCCCCAGCCAAGGCTGTCTGCTGCCTTCCTGAACATTCTAAGTACTCCATATACACCACCCATACCTCACACAGGCACAGGAAGAGAAAAGGAAAGGAAGTCACTGTTCCATGTACCTGCTGTTCCAGGCTGAGAATGTTACTACAAAGCTCTGGAGGCGAAGGATGACGATGGTTGAGTGACACTGATATATTCAATGTCACTGAGCAACACACTGGAAAGCAGTTCAAATGGGAGGAAGCTTTATATTATGTATATCTCACAACTTAAAGGAAAGGGTACAAATACATATGATAGCATAGATAAAATTTAAATAACAATCTAAATCTTGTCAAACAAAAAAAGACATGTGAATCTGTTCACAGGAAGATGTTCAAAATGTCGCTACACATACCTATGAATATTAAAGAAACACTGAACTTTACAGTTTAAATTGTTTATGACACATGAATTATACGTAAATAAAACTTAGGACCACATTGATTTGACTCCTAAGGAGGAGTTACGGTATCCCATAAATTATAGAGCCACATTCCAATGACATGCTGAGAAAGAACAAAGTTAATAAAAACGTTGACTCAGGATGGTTGGTAGATGAGGAAAAGTCTGTGCCTGAGCACAGGGTTCTCCAGTCACAGGGCAAGAGCAAAGGCAGGATCATAAAACACAGGAACGAGGCTGACCAAAGACCTTTATTCTGGTCTCCTCACTCACTGAGCCACACTTATGTGGAACAGCCCTCTCATCACTGCCCCAAGCAGCATCAGCTACATCCAGGCTGTGGAAGACAGACTGAGGAAGGGAAGACTTTGTGGAGATCTCTGCAGCTTGGGTAAAGTAGAACAAGAAGATTGTGTGCACACGAAGACTCTCTCCAAAGCTGAGGCTTGCACAGGGAAAGATGAAGGATGCAGCAAAGACTCACCAAGTCATCCAGCTCCGTAATCAATCCAAGGTACCTAAAGCAGAAAGGGCAATGTGTAAAGCACGGTGTCTTGGCCTGGGGAGGTCACACACTGGGTAAAGTTAAAGCACATGGGTGTTCCTGGTAACGGCAGTTCCAATCTGAGGAATGAAGAACACTGGTCCAAAAGACCCACGGGAAGACGTCATTAGAGAAGGAAGCCATTTGGGCCTAAGCTACCAGTGCACAGAACTGGACTCGGAGCTGGAGTAAAAGCTGGGAAAGAGCTAAATAACTGATGCATTACTCAGTGAACATTAAAAACTGGTAAAGGTTCTCTAAGCAAAACATTTATAATTTGAAAAGATTCCCTTTTAATTACATGTATTTTTGTATGTGAGCGTGTATATACAATGCCCATAGAGACCAGAAGAAGGCATCAAGATGCCCTGCAGCTGGAAGTATAGGAGGCTGAGTCACAGTGTGGGTACTGAAACTGAACTGGGATCCTCTGCTAAAGTAGTCTTAACTGCTGAGCCATCTCTCCAGTCCCTCTAATCTCTTCTCAGAAGGTCTAGTTTACACTAGGCACCTGAGCACACAGGTCTGCATACCCTCCAAGATTCTATTCAAAAGAGTAAAAGCTTTTAAAAGACATAAATCCACAACAGAAAACCAAGATCCAATACCAGTTGGGCAAATTCAACAACAGAAAGAGAATGAATGATCAACATCTCACTGAAGCATATTTATAAATAGAGCAAAAAAGACTTAAGCCTGATAGAGAGGGGGATGCAAGAGAAAGGCACTACCTCCCACCCCAGAACCAGCAGAAGGCCCTAGACCAGCGGTTCTCAACTTAAGGGTCACAACCCCTTTGGCAAATCTCTTATCTCCAAATATACTTAATTACAATTTATTACAGTACAAAGTTACAGTTATGAAGTCACAACAAAAATAATTTTATGGTTGGGGTCAGCACAACATGAGGAACTGTCTTAAAGGGCTGCAGCATTAGGAAGGTTGAGAACCACTGCGCCAGACCCAGTTACTAGGACTGACACAGAAGTGAGAGGAAAGGAGCTATGACCCACGTGACACATGCTTGCCTCCCCACACGCCTCTTACAATCCTCCCTGTATGCAGAAACTAGGGAGTTAAACATATATGGAAAAGAAGAAGAAAAAAAGCACAGGAGTTTCTTCAAAATAACCAAGTGACCTGCCTATCTGGGGAAACCAGAGCAGCCTCCGGCAATTGCACACCAGGGAGCACTCTGGCTTGTAGGGCCTCAGCATGACATCCACTGCCTCTTCTATTCACCCTGAAGTAAGGCTGCAGAGCAACAACAACACTGCTTTCCAGACACACAGCTTCCCAAGAAGCCTCACTATCCTGCATGTTGGCACAGGAAAAGCACTGAAGGAGCCTACACAGTACAAGGAGAGGCCAAAGTTATTAATTATGTAATAAAGCATATTTCAGGGAACTAAACATTAGAAAAAAAATCAAACCAGAGACAATGCTAACTAAAAAAATCATAACTTTCTTTGGGATTTTGCGTTGTTGTCTGAGGGAGCAAGTCCCTGATCAGGATGGATTGGAGTTCCTTTTGTAGCACAGGCTGGCCTCAAATTTAAAATCCTCCTGCCTCAGTGTCCTAAGGTCTGGGATTTACAAGCATGAGCCACCATGCCTTGCAACTTTGGCAAATCTCTGTTGAGAGCAAGGAACAAGGCTAAACTTATTATAAAAATAAAATTTCTCAATAATTGAAAACGAATCATCACGCAAATCTGCAACCTAAAGAGGGCCAAGTCACAAAGTCAGGCCAGCCTCCAAAGCTGTGGTGGCCCTGAAGGCATCTGCCAATCTGAGAGAGGGCTGAAGCGGCTGTTTAGCAGGCTGAGGGAAGCAATAGTCAAACCTCAGAGTCTGTCCAAATGGAAGGTGGAATAACACCCTTTAAGCAGGAGCCTCAAAATCACTACTAGAAACAACAACAGTCAATCTATAAATTAAATATCGTCACAAACAATATAATATTGAACTTTTACAAACCTAACCACATGGTCTTACATAAAAAACAGAAACAGAATTTTAAGTGAAAATAACCTGCAGTTGTGATTGAAGAATTTAACAGGCAATTCTTACTTGGTAACCAATAAAATAAGTAAACAAAACAGAATATCTGCACAGTATCCCTTGGCCTTGGACGTAGCAACTAGAATATTCTCTTCAAGCATACACAGAACACTGCCAAGGATGACCATACACTGGGCTATGACCATTAACTGAAGTTATTTTTAAGACAAATAGGTGGAAAGACAAAGATCTACAACTTAAAGAGAATTCTCAAAAAGCTAGACCTGAAGCAGCCATTGGGAAGGGATCTTAGAAGACATTTGAAAAGAACATATAGAGAGTGTCAGGACATAGGCTGACACAGAGAGGCAGAACAGAGTGAAGAGTAAGTAAAGAGCATCAGATCATTATATTATTATTATTATTTACTACCACACGGGAGGTGATGAAGAAATGGAATTCAAGGTCACTTGAAGCTGAGTTCACAGTGCTGAGCTACAGGAGCCCCTGTCTTTAAAAGTTAAGAACTGAGGGTGGAGAGATCACTCAGTGTTTGGAGTGTTGCTGCTCCTCCAGAGCACCAGAGTTCA
>LOJH01028664.1:4761-19985 GCA_001685095.1 Ellobius talpinus | reverse complement strand
CTGGCCTGCAGGCACACAGACAGAATATTGTATACATAATAAATAAATAAATATAAAAAATATTTGGGAATATGGGCATAGTTTTCTCCAAACCACTTTCTGATTTTTGTTGGGTGAAGTATTTTTTGAGGTGTTCATGGTGACCTTTGTGGGGGGGCGTCTTGGTAATCACAGTACATTAGTTTGGAAAAAATCCATAGGTTCTCTTCTTCTGTGAAGACAAAAGCAGAACCTCTTTTCCAAAGCAACATATCCTTTGACTCAAATTTTGAAGTCAAGAAATCTTTAAAACATATGTGTTAGTTTAGCTTAGCAGTCCCCTAAATCAAGTGTCTCTCTGCAGTCAAAAAATTCCAAGAAAACACAATAATATACATGATCCAAACTCACTGTGTATTTTCCATCTTTATGTGGCTTATTTTTCTTTACTCCTTTTAATCTATTACTGTACTCTATCTCTTCAAAGACTACTTTTTAAAAAAAATGATTCACTTCATAGCCAGTGTTTGATAAGCAGAAATCACGAATACCCTTGAGCCACTGATATACTTATTTCACCACCGGTAAAGTAGGGTTTGGAGAATGTGGTTGTGGAGCAGACAGGTTGTTTGAGGATTCTTTTGCCTTTTCTAAGCAGTTGAGGGGTAAAATAGAGACCATGTCTTAGCTTGCTTTCGATTACTGTGTTAAAGTTCCATGACTAACACCAACTTAGGGAGGAAAGGGTTGGTTTGACTTACATGTATTTCTTCATCATAAGCCATCACTGAAGAAAGTCAGGGAAGGAATTGCAGTGGGAACCTGGAGGCAAGAACTGAAGCAGAGACCATAGACGAATGCTCATGACTGGCTTTGTGCAGGCTCACATGTAACTAACTTTCTTATATCTTTCAGGACCTCTTGCCCAGGGATGGCATGGCCACTCATTACTCAAGAGTTGGCTCCCGTAGACTTGTCAAAATACCAGTCTAATGGAGAAAAATTTTCAGTTTGGGTTCCCTCTTCCCAGATGTCCCCAGCTTGTGTCAAGTTGACAGAAATCTAAGTAGTGCAGATAGAGAAGCTGCTTGAACTTTGTGCATTTGTTTAGCTATCACACCAGACATAAAATGAATGGACAGTCAAGGAGCACCAACACTTGATGGAAACATTCAGAGCAACAGAACAACAACAACAACAACAAAAAAAACAGGACAAAATAACAGAACTAGCAGTGACTGACAGCAGGGATAGTTCAAAGAACACAAGAAATGTTAAGCCTGTCCTCACCAGGATCCTTAAAAGACAACAGAGCACATAGCTGTGAGAGAGCAGTCATCAGAAAGCAGGGGTTCTCAAAAATTTTTATCTATGAAGTTTAGAAAAATAAAAAGGGCTAAAATCAGAATAAACAGAGATAATAACAGATCATTAATCCAGTAAATGAAGTTGAGGCACTGAGAACATAAAAGGAGAAGGATAGAAAAATTACGTGTAGTGCATGAGGACATATGTGGTCTTTACCCATGGTCTAACATCCACTTTTTTATAGTAGAGTCAAGGAGAAGAGAGAAAATAGGGTTAATGTCTCCTAACCACAAAGTTTCAGCTTGAATGTCAGCGCAACTATGAAGGCGGAGACTGCAAAGGGTCCACCAGTTGTGTCTTAATGGAATTTGTTCAGATTCGTTCACGAAATTCAAAACTTTCGATGTTTGAAAGCTAAGCAGTGTGTTACTACAATAATGCACAAATTCACCAGTTAGTTCTACAGGACTGGGCAAATGAGACAAAATAATCATTGCAATATATAAATTACACCACAGAAACTGCACATAGGAAAAAGAAAACTTAAACAATAATGCAGTATGAATATGTGTGTGCCAAACAAACATGCAAAAGTTTGAGAGTGGGCAGAAGGCAGCCTCAAACAGTTCCTAGAAATATAAAATGGAAAGACTTTTCAGAAAGGGGACTTGGTATGTTTATCTAAACTTGAAATGCAGAGACTTAGAGAAGAAAAATACCTCTCTATTGAGTTAGATGTCTTCATATGAGTTCAGAAGACATTCACTGCCTTGTTACTTAATATAGTAAAAACAGGCAGCTGCAATAGACACATATTTGCATACACACATGTATTTGTGTATAACAATAATTTTAGAGTGGGGACATCAATGGTATGAAGAAGGGTAGCTGAGAGTGACTGGAGGGAAGAAAGGGATGGGGAAAATTACGTAATTATGTTTTAATTAAGCATGCACTTGAAGAGGAGAAGGTGGGGGAGCAATCCTATGTAAAAGAAAGTAGAAAAATGGGAAAAATAAATGATGTATTAAAACTGAGTAGCAAGATGTGCTGAATAGTTTTGTGTAAACCTGACACAGAGTCTTAAGAGAGGAGGGAACCTCAAAATAACTCCTCCATAAGATCTGGCTATAGACAAGCCTTTAAGGCATTTTCTTAATTACTGATAGATTGGAAAGGGCACAGTACATTGTGGGTAATCCTATGCCTGGACTGCTGATTCTGGATTCCATAACTCCAGCCGGACAAGGAAGGAACCATCATAGGACCAAGCTAGACCCTCTGAATGTGGTTGACAGTTGCATGGCTGGGGTACACTGTGGGGCCACTGACAGTGGCACCAGGATTTGTCCTTACTGCTTGTATTGGCTTTTTGGAACCCATTCTCTTTGGATGGATACCTTTCTCAGCCTGGATATAGTGGGGAGGACCTTGGTTCTTCCCCAAAGCAATGTGTCTTACTCTCTCTGGGGAGTGGTATGGGGGCGTGGATTGGGGGAGAAGGTGGAGGGCATGAGAGGAGGGGAGGGAGTGGGAACGGGGATTGGTATGTAAAATGAAAAAAGATAGTTTGTTTTCTTTTTTCTAAAATAAAAGATAATTTTTAAAAAAAGAAAAGCAGGCTGATCATGAGAAGCAAGCCGGTAAGCAGTGCCCCTCCATGTCCTCTCTGCATCAGCTCCTGCTTCCAGGTTCCTGCCCCTTTTGAGTTCCTGCCCTCATGGAATTGTGAGGGAAATAAACCCCTTTCTCCCTGCGTTGCTTTTGTCAAGGTATTTCATCACAACAATAGTAATGCCAACTAAGATAAAAGAACTATCAATCAAAAATGTAGAGATACAGTGTTTTGAAATCCTAAGAAAGAAAACCACGTGTTTGAGGAGGAAGTGGAGACAGGCTGGGGTGCTGGTCTTCACAGCTTGCTGTTTCCTGGTCAGCCTCTTGCTCCTGCCTGGTCCTATAGGATCTGATTGCCTTGACAAGCTTGCGTTATGCTTTATTTTCCCAAGTCAGCTTGTTTTCTAGATCCTAGGGACAGAGACCTCATGCCATTCAGCCCTCAGACCACAACACTCTTTCCCTGGTACAGTTCTGTTTCATAATCCGTTCTCTACATAACTCAGCACTATACATAAATGATTTCCCTTTCATATTTTTCCTAGAAAAAATAAAGCTAACATAATTGAGTTCATTGAAGCTTTGTTTAGAAATGTGCATTTTAAGGATTTTTATTATGAATCAATGGAGTGCTTAAATTCTGCACATTACTGCTAGATGCCAAGAGAGTCCAACATGTATGATTTCGGCCAACACAAACAGGATTGCTCAAGAACAGGCCTTATGTTTTGGACTAGTAAATTCGCTTCTGGACCTGCTGTCACTGAAAAGCCTGTAACAGTTGTACATTTCTGTATTAAATTTGAGTGACTTTTGTCACTAGTGACTCCTAGTCTATGAATCTGCTGTGGCACAGGTCCAGCCCCAGTCAAGTTAGGTTCTTGGAACATCCACAGTTGAGTGTCCAAGTTTCCTCCTCCTTGGGAGTCTACTGAGTCTGGCCCTTAAATCCAAATGTGGGGTGAATTGGGAAAGAGGGTAAATGTGACAAGGCTGGTCTCCTTTCTCAGCCATGGTTAGTTCTGAGCAGTTGCTGTGGCTTCCAGTGGGCAGCTGTGGCCAGACTGTAGTTCATTTCATCCACTATATAGCATGGTTGCTATGCAACTAGAGGCATAAGAGGTGCATTCTAGACTCGTACTAGACAGGTCCCCACATCTACACTGCCCCACTGGGTAACATCAAGTCAGCTTTGCTATAGGCTGAATTTTTTTTTCTCCCTTGAATGCAATTCTACCTACCTGGGAGAAATCGGGCATAGCCTTGGCTCAGGTTCTCATAGGTAAGCTTGTTTATGTCCCTGCCTCCCTTCCCTTCCTCTGGCAACAACACATTTGAGGCAGTTTGCTAAGAACAGCTAACAAGTGAGACACAGAGTCCATTTCCTTCACTCAGGATTATCTCAGCTAGTCAGAAGAAGTTCCTTTGGATACTACTTCTCCCTCCCACCTCTAGCAATGCCCCTGTCTTTATTGAAAATTGCCCCGAAAAGGGGACAACACAAGCACCCTCAACTCTTTGCTGTACTTTCCTATACCCTCCAGTGCTCTCCCTGCACCCCGATAACTTGAGCACCCAGAATAACACATATTTTAGAATGTGCTTGATTTAATCGAATTCTCAGTGATGAAACCGTGTTTGTTTTATTCAACAAGCAGTCTCTGGGTTATTCTATGTGATACTTGCTTCAAACCCAGGGGCAGAAGGTCTTTTGATGGTCTAGAACATAGGTCACCATTAATCTTGTCATTTCTTCAAAGAAGCATTGATAGAAAGAACTTCATGAATGAGGAACTAGGAAAGGAAATTGAGAAGTAGAATTCACTATTCACCTCAGTTCCTGAATCAAAATCTACACGAGTCTGCACTTTAGCATGTTTCCTAGAGGGGTCCCTTGACCACTAGCATTTGGGAAGACCGCTGAGACCATTTTCCTTGCCAGCAGATGGGACTAGGAGGTGCACACTTACGAGCATTTCTTGTTCTCAAGCATTTGTGCGTATGTGTCATCATTTGGGTGGCTTTGTTCTTGCAGAGAAGCAGAAAGTAAAGAGGACTTGAGGAAGAGATTGGAGGCGAGAAGGCCCACTGTGCCTCAGTGAGTTTGGACTTCATCTGAAACACGACTATATTCCTGAAGACAGACTTCGGAAGCTTCTTTTTCAAGGCACCCGCTTTCCTCATTTTGTTTTAGCTTAAATGGTTGGTTACCTAGGCCTTAGTCCTCCTAAAGGGTTGAAAATTGGCTCTTGGACAGGGAAATGAGAAGAATCTGAGACACTGTAGCACTTTGTAGCCCTTGGAAGTGCAATGCTACCCAACAATATCTTGTTCATTTGCATTTAGTTTCTCTCATTAGGGACAAATTTAATTTAAATTTTAATTCATTAAATAATTTAAATAATTTAATTTAAATTCATTGATTAAAAGAATTTTTTTCTCCTTGGGGGAATGATAATGAAAGGAAAGGCTGAGAAACATCCAACAAAATCTTGCTGAGGCATAGACAGTTTTCCTCAAATGTTTACAAAGCAAAACAACACAGAATATAGGGAAGCAACACAATTCTTCTCAGAACCTAAGGACTGTTAAATTCTGAGGACAGAGTCCATTGTTAGAACAGCATGGAGAAATCTACATTTCATCAATCCAAGAAGGAAGTTAAACTTAGTTCCTGTCCGACAATCAGAGATATCCCATAGGCATGCCATCCCCACAAGGAGCTCCCTTTCTTTCTTTTGTACAAAAAATATAGCAAAAGTAATTCATGACAACAAGCAACATTTGAGCCATTCTTATCACTGTCTTATAGCTTTGGTGAGGGTTAGGAAAATGATATGTTTACTTTATTATTAAATATTGATAAAACTCAAGAAAAGAAACCTGTAATGTAGGATATTTTTGATTTTGTAGGATACACTAATCAGGGGTAGATCAACCAATTCATCTTCTCATCTTTTTTAATCCAAGATAAAAATACACAACTATATTTTGCCTTAAAATTATTACATCCTATGGCAAAATCCAAGTATTGTGTGGAAAACATAAATGTCACAGATATTTATTTACAAATAAATAAGAAATATTGTTAGTTTAAGAGAAAGAAAATGTGATTTAGAGGAAAGTTAAGATGAAGTCAAACATCTGGTCATAATGTACTCTGCCTTAAATGCATCACTGAGAAGCAGAGATCATAATGACTTAATTCTTCCCAGGACCAAGATGGTTTATGTTTTGGACATGAAAGAGTTAGAGGCTAGAGTGTGATATAGCATAATGTGTATTAAATATATTGTATGTTGTTTTGAATCAGGGATTGCAACTGATGGTATATGCAATCATTTTATATTACCTCAACTGCTTCTTTCACTATTGCAGAGATATGAATAGGGGTGCCTTCAAAGATTATCTGATGGCAGTGATTGTGATTGACAGGCTTCCTACAAATCTTCAACAGCGTTTTCTTCTCTTTCTTTCTTTCTTTCTCTCTCTCTCTCTCTCTCTCTCTCTCTCTCTCTCTCTCTTTCTTTCTTTTGCAAAATACTGTGAGCATACTGCATACTGGGTGGCCCAGTTGTAAGGAGTCTCACTGTACTAACTTTAGGAGGCTAACATCAGCATTCATGGCCTGTCTAAGTTTATTCTTACCAAAGCTTGTTACTGTGTAAAGTATCTGCGTACAAGTAGAAAAGACATCCCAACATTTTGAGAATCAAGGCATCAGTATCATTTCTTGGATGTCTGCTATTACAATTTGAATCTTTTGCCAGATTCTTAGCCTTTGCTGTCTAATCAAGTTTTTCTTACTCTATCATGCCCTGCACAAACAAGCTGGTGTAGATGCCGAGGACACCGTGATGGCACGAGCTGCAGAGTGAGCCAGGACTGTAGGCTTGTCAACAGTGAGAAATATAATTACTAGTGAAGATGGAAGGATGCAAATGCATTTGCCAGCATGAAGAAAATGCTCATGTTTGGATACTGTGTGAAAAGTGTGTAATGGCATGAGATGTATGTTTCCTTTGACTGACTATGTGTGGGTTTACTAGGAGTCTCACAGACTGAGCATGGACAATTTCTATGACTGTCAGTCATTGCCTTTGGCGTGTTATCTATAAACCAGACCACATTAGCTGTTGTCAAGTGTAAAGTCATTCTCTTAAGGAGGCTGCCTATCAAGTTGAATTTGGAGCTATAGGATTTCTAATATAGATGAGTGATTCACAATTGTAAGGGTCTGACTGAAGAATAATAATTTTTGTTGAAATTTTCTGCATCAATTGGGAACAATAACAGTAAGAAGGTGTGCCCAGAAACTGATTAACTGAGAAATGGTTGGCTGAGTGAGAGAACTCCATCATGGAGCAGGAAGAGATGCAGGGTGGATACCGGGTAAAGAGTCAGTACGTAATGGACTGATACACTTCCTACCCCTTTGCAGCATCAGCAGAAGTCCTGATGATAGAGTGGCCCTATGGGACTGTCTACCATGTGCCTCTTCTCTTTTAAAGAGCAGAAGCAGCAGAAGGGCCAAGCCACCCAGGGGTCAAGAGAGTCACTGAGATTGAAACAAGGTTATTTTACAGTGGATCCTCAAATAAACATTGATGACTATTTAGTAAATCTAAGGAGATGGCAAAGCTGGAACACTAAGACAATCCAGTCTGCCGTGCCATGCCCAATAGTGAAGAAGAGAATCATACATTCAGCCTATCCCAGAGGCCATTGGTCCAGTGCAGGACAGACCACTATCTACAATTGTTGAGGAGGAAAATGGCAGACATAACATGGGGTACCTGCTTTCACATCTTAAAGACTCAAAAGATCTCTTAACTGTGGGTACATTGTTACTGGGAGCCCTATTGCTTAACAAAGATTAACTCCTTGGCCTACTGACTAATCAGAGTGAAATTCTAACCTCTCCATGAGATTACAACTATTTGGTCTCCAGGGAGAACTTGCTACTAGGAACATATAACTTGGCAGTAGGCCAAGTCTTCCTGCGTGGAGAAGCTGTGAACAGAATAAATGACCTTAAGTGTATGAGATTATGCACATGGCATTCTCTAATTCTGACCATAGACACGCATGAGAGAATGAGTCGATGAAGGTCCAGTTGGCAAGCTATACAAAGCTATGTCTTCCCACACTGGATCATCACCACCACCAACTTTTGCACATTAATTCAACAGCTCCTTACGTTTTCCTACAAGTTGTAATATAATTTTATGTGTGATTAGTAAAAACAGGTGAAGAACATTAAGAAAAGTTCCAGTGTTGAGTGCAATTTCTAAACAAAGTCCATCTATCAGATACACAATGTTGCTATCCTCCTTTTCTGATGCATAACCTTGCCTCTCTGGGAATGAAAGCATCTAGGTGCACAGCACCCAGGACATCCTTAAAGTCAAAGTTGAATTCCCACATTCAGCTTTAGCTCATTACCGTCGGGGATGACACTACAATCAGAAAAGACTGAGAAAATGTACCTTAAACCCCACTCCTCAGAGTCTCCTGTCATGACCAAACAAGAGCTACAACAGTCAGTTAACTGACAGACTCACTCTGATGTGGTCTACGGAGCAATCTTCTAAGTCACCTAGGATGTGATCAGACAATGACTCTCCTCAGTCTTTGAAAGGCGACTCACTTGAAGTCCCTGTGCAATCCTTGCCTCAAGGCATCATCAAGCAGAACTATTATTATCTTGATCCATTAGCCACTGAGGTAGCTGAACTTTAGAGCCATCTTCCAGACAAAGGGCCCCCAACCAAAATATAAAAATTTGACTCAATGGACTGATCAACTTGTCTCTGGTATTGCACAATTGTTTTTTCAAGTTTTAACATTTGACAGTCATGACAGAACCTGCGACATTGATGCTGAATGCTGCTAAGACGTATTTCCAAGAACACAAGCACAGGCCTTGGGGACCTATTTTGAGTACATTAGAAAGATTTGGTGTTGTTCTCAATGATGAAGAGGCTAGAGAGGTTGAAGAGAAAACTCTGCGTGCCAGTTGAATGACAGGAGACAATTTCTCCCAACCTGATCTTAATCCGGAAGCTTTTCTGCAGCAACTTGCCAGCCCTTTGTCCAGATATCACAGGGATCTTCAAGGGTTTGTGAGTGTCATTACAGATGCAGGAAAAGTTCTAGGCATCTTCAAGATGCATTGGATGAATCCAATCAAAGGCTGGAAGACAGGTCCTCAGCCCACAAAGCTATCCTGATTACAACCAGGCAAACCGATCATTTCCCAAACAGTTGTGCTGCAATCAAGGATATTAAATCCAAGGCTGATATAACCCGTCTGTCAGGCAAGTCTGAGGGCTGTGTTTACGGTTTGTACCAAATTGGGGAAAGAAATGTGTTTATATCTATAAAACCCAGAAGCATATGGGTTAAAAATCTAAGGTAAAGTTGATTATACTGTGGGTCTTTCCATCTGGTATGTTAGCTATGTTCATTTTTGGCCCACATTATGAGTTGTTTGTTCCTTTTAATTTATATGACAAGCATTAAAGAAAAATGTGATTCAGTAACAGAAGAGGTAAGAATAATGAGTATTTAAGGTCTTCAGTGACATCGCAGATATACTGCTGGAATGATTTTGATCCCCTATGCCACACATAGACATGGTGTTGATTTGCAACAAGATCATACTGTCTGATAGAAAGATGTGCTCTTCCAGGTGTAAGCAACAGGAGATTCAGATAGAGATGGGGCTGCAGCTCACACCTGCATGATGGAAAGACATTCTCTTCCAATTGTAAGCCACAAGAGATTCACCTACAGGAGCAGAATCCATTAGATCCTCCAAAGCACAGGGAGACCTGGCTTTCGGGGCAGTACTCTCAGATATCTGTGCTCAGCTGAGTTCTCATCTGTGCATTTGATTCTTTTCCAGGCTCCACTGTGGAAACAAGACTAGTGAAGCCATTCTAAATGATGTCTGCCTAAACCCATTCTAGTTGCTTCCTGTTTCTCCTTGGCCTAACTTTGAACTTAATACCATGTCTGCTCTCAGATCTGTACAACTCCTAGCTTAGCAGGAATCCTGGACTATCTTCTATGGATTGTTTTTATTTATTGCTTCCTAACCATCAATGGTTCTCCCATCCCCAAACACATGGTTGTTTTATTCTTTAACCCACTTGCAGTACTGAACAGTCAGGGAACAAACATGTAAAAATACCACATGGGGTCCAGAATGATGGCTCAGTGGCAAGCATGGTGACCTGAGTTTCCTGATGTTGATCCCTAGAACTCACTGAAAAAGTCAGATGTGGTGGCTTTGTTATCCCAGCACCCCATAGGTGGCATGAGAAAGGAGAATCTGCTAGCAGCTGCTCATTCTGCCCAGCAGCAGAAATAAGCAAGAGAGACCCTGCCTCCAAAGCAGAATGGAAGGAAAGAAATAACTCTTGAAAACTGTCCTCTGACCTTCATACGTGTGCTTGCATGTTCATCCACCTTTATTCTCTTGCACTGGTTGTTGAAAAGATCTCCAGTGATCTTAGCATTCTGGCAACAGCTTGTGGTGTGCTGATCAACCTTTCACAGCTAGATCTTCTTGGTGAAGGCAGGAAGGAGCCAGCCTGCTTTGTGGTGTTTGCTGGTCTCCACAGTGGGAATCCTCCTACCACGGCCCATGCAGTCTATGCACACAATACCACAGAATGTGAGCAGAGGGAGAATGTGCACAATTGGCTCTGGCGGGCTAGAGGGAGGGCCTCCAGGCCATATTATCCACTGGCAGAACAACAGACTTGGACGATTCAGGGGTGCTTCTCCACAGCACTGCGCACTGCTGATCAAACCTGCCTTCAGCAAAGTTCTTCTCTTGGTCTCCATGCCCCGATATTTCCTAACCCCCCTTGCTTCCCTGGATGCTCTTCCTCCATCAAGTATCAGACTTATTGTCTTTTAGTCAAACTTCACACACTGGAGCTTCCCAATACTTGGCCCTAACTCTATTTTCAAATCTTGCTCTACGTGAGCTCTTACAAATTGTTATTCCTGCCTCACTCCTATAGTGATCGGTGTAATGGACATCTCTCAATATCACACCGTTAACAACAATTACTATTTGGGCAGACCCTGGTTGCTAGCTGCTCGCTTTCCGTCCTGGTATGATGCCTCACACATACCTCAAAGTCAACATCATAAAACTGGTATCTGTGATTCTTCCTTCATAGTCTGAAATCTCATTATTCTCTAGCCTTCTAGACAGCCGTGTGAATAACACCATCTTTCACGCCATTGCACCAGGATCCAGTGAGTCACAACTGACGCTTACTCACCCTCACACCTGCTGCTTAATCACAGCGCCCTGCTCATCTTTACATCCTCTTAGCATTGGAAACTTTCACCTTCTTCCTCATATGCTGGACGGGCACTTGAGAAAGAGAAACTCATCGGCCAGAGAAATGCCTATGAACTGCTTCTTGAACGGTGAGTCGGGAGTTGCTGAAGAAGAGGAGAAAGGCATCCCAGACGGGAAAATGGCCTGGGGAGTTCACACACTTGGTAAAGTTCTGCCACACAAGCACAAGGACCTGAGTTTGGATCCCCAGCACCCACATAAAAACCAAAACCAAAACCAAAACAAACAAACAAACAAATAAATAAATAAACAGGTGCTGTAGCCTTTGTCTGTAATCTCGGTACCAAGGAGGCAGAGACAGCATTCTCTAGGACTTACTAGCCAGTTAGCCTGGCGACATTGGTAAATTTCAGATCCACTGAGGCACTCTGCTTAAAAATACATGGTGGAGAAAGACTGAGGGAGGTACTTGACGTTGACCTCTGACCTCTACAATCTCTCACACACACACAAAGCATAGAGATCTAGATATACAGGTGCCATTCTTGACACCACCAGCCTGTCCATACGTCACTTCAAATTTCACACAGGTAGATGAGAACTTTGACTCTGCCAACTTTTCTATATACTGGAGCTGTCTTTCCTTTCTTAGAAGAAGGTCCTGTTGTTGCTAGGCACCAAATGCAGACAATCATGGCTTAGATTTCATGCTTCCTTATCTGCATGTCCAGTTCCTTGGTGAGCTTTATGTGATCTTCCTAGACATATGTTCTGAATGTGTTTGTCTCTCTTCATCTCCACTGCTATTACTTACCCTTGTTTAGGGGGCCTTCATACAGTTCCTTTTTTTCTTTTTGCCTCTAGTAATATGTACTTTAGCATCCCTCCTTAAATTGTTTTATTTCATACAGCAACCAAATCGAAGTTTATAGGAAAAAATCAGATCCTATTTCTCCCAGATTTAAAGTTGTGGTCCAGGACCCTAGTAATAAGCTCAAACTCCTCTCTCTGTCCCATCATATCTGCATGGCGCCCTTGACTGTGTTTCATCTCGTGTTCACCCCAGCCCACTTGACCTCTTTGTGTACTCAAGTTCTTTCTGTTTTACGAGCACACTAAGCTCGTCTCCCTTAGAAATGTCCCTTTCTCCTGCCTCCGAATGTTTGTTCTTGAGACTGCTGAAATGATCGGACCCCAACTCTTCCTCTCTTCACAGATTCTTCCCTGTCGGCTAGACTACCCACCTCTGCCAGATATGAAATCCTTGTTTTCCCATTCCTTTGTACCACTTCTCTTCGCAGAAGTGCTCACAGGTCTCTCTGTCTTCTCCCACTCCTTTGCTTAAATGGTTTTTCTGTTTGTCTCCACCAGACTTATACTGAGGATCTCCATGAGTGCAAGGGTCTTTCAGTCTTATTCATTTCTCTTTTTTAACTTTATTACGAAAACATTGGAAATAAAAATAAAGCACCAAAATTAACAAGACCCAAAGACTATGCAGTCTAATTACTTATATACCATTAGAATTGGCAATTCCATTTTCTAGTACCTAGAACATTCCATGCTGCAAGTGCTCACAGAATATTATTGATAAATTATTGCTGTTGAAGATATTTTCAAATACAAATCTGCTCTGAAACAGGGTATGGACCTGCTCGTACAAATAATAATACCCTCTGTGTGGGAGGAGTTCAAAGGCATTTGAGAGTACAGAATCTTTTGAAGCATAAATGTACAATAAAGGCATATGACAAGGATACCCACTGTTAAGGAATACCTATCTACATCTTTTCCCAGAGACTTTTAAGGACTCCAGTTCTTAGCCTCATTATGCAAATCAGAGTAAGGAATAAGGGGAAAATTGAAGAAGGAAGGAGGCTAATGGGATTTATAGCACAGATGGAGACCATTACTCATCGAGAAAGGAGGCACCCAGACCAAGAGGGGAGAGGGCAATGAACTGGGAAGGTTGTCTGACTAACCGGAGGGTGGGGTTGGAGAGCCTGCAACAGGCGTGCATGGTGGATCTCTGTTGTGGACGGCTATGCAAGCGGCAGCAAAGGAGGGGCATAGATGGAGAAGGAGGATTTTGACAAGACTTACTGTGGTTTATGATTTTTCTTGGCATTTGCATGAGGTGACAGTAAAGACCAAATTTGTTTTTCATTTAACTTTTTGGCTGCCAGATTGTTTTCTGCACTTCATTCTTTATTTTCTGGGGCTGGCATTGGCGGAAGAAACAGGCCTGGCTTCGTGAGGGTTGTAAAGGGACTGAGTCTTCCGCCAACATTTGATCAAATTCTGTAAATTTTAAACAGGAAATTACAGGTCTGAGGCAGGGGCTTTCGTTCTGGGAGGATGAGGGATGTGAAGGTTGGGAGTTTGGAGAAGTTTATCAGCATTGCCTAAGGTTACAGAGCCAAGCCAGAATCTGACTTGCCTCTGTCTGGCCCCAGAAAAGGCCTAGCACTACAATGCCTTCTAGCTCTTCTAGCAGGAGATTAAATAAAAGGAGCTTGGTCTTCGCAAAGAAAAGTCCAGAGATAGTCTGTTTTTGGCTTTCAGCAGCTGTGCAGCTTTGGAAACATCACGGGAAGCTAGCCTCATTTTAAAAATGGAAAGTTGAACCATGTCAGTGGCTTCCAGACACTAGTCTGAGCGCCAGCGTCAGTCTGCAAGGAAGTTTTCATTGGTCAGTGACAAATTAAAAAAACTGGAAAAGATGATGTTACAGCTAACATCATTATATATTTGTTACTGGAAGATTGCTAAGCTGGCTTTCTTAGAAATAGATATTTTCTTTTTTTGTGAAAATAACCTTTATTTTATGATATCATGGTGATATAGATAACTGATTCTTCTGAAGGGAAAACGTTCTACAAAGTTCATAACCTTTGTTGGCTCACCAGCATCTGTGAATTCATTGAATTAGATTATTCCTAATTCCTTTCCTAGTTTTGAAGTTTTGGCTAGAGAGGAGAATTACAAACAGAAATGCTTAAAAGGTTTAATCAAGTACATAAGTATTGAGTAAGACTCAGGACACTGGGCGCCCAGCTGATCATAACAATCCAGCCTAACAAGGGCAGTTCACTGTCTTTTAGAGAAACACTGAAACCTCAAACTAATGGTGGATTGGGCGAGTGGCTGCCACACAGAACCCATGACTAACTATTCTGTAATCCCTGCTCCATTGCTCGCTACCGTTTTTCCTGAGGTGCTGATGGTCAGGCTTTCTGTTTTAAATTCTCAGCAAAGTGCTATAAGGCATTAAAATATTATTTAGTAATTATGTCAATTAAACCACATTGTATCATATATCTTAGAGGATTCACATCATTATGGAGGTGGTTTGACAAAGAGCTCATGTTTACTGACACTGGTCTTGGAGAGAGAAGCAGGCCTGGCTTCGTGAGGGTTATAAAGGGACTATGTCTCCCACCAACATTTGATCAAATTCTGTGAACGTAAACAGGACATTACATGTCTAAATCAGGAACTTTTTGCTTAGCTAAAGAGTATAGAGTTGAAGGCTGTTCGAAATAAATGGAAAAACAAAACAAAACAAAACAAAAACACATGCTAAACTTCTTCTGTACTAACTCTCACTGTATACGATTGGGCAATGCAGTTTCTACTACATCTCTTTCATTAATTTTTTTGTTGTCTGGTTACTTATTATTCCTGAACTAAGTCCCACAAAATCAGTGGGACTATCAGTTTGGCTATTGGTGACATTAAATAATCTGTAATGCAAGAATTGATGCCAATATCACAACTTATTAAGTTCAAGAGCAACACTGCAGACTTTTCAGCTTTTCCCCCAAGTTCTAGTTTTGTGGGTTTTCAGATCTGTTAACTATTATAAAGTGCTCTCCTTCTGCAACTGAACTTTAATCCATCTTCCTTACTTGGGATGAGGAACAGAATGAACTCCTGAAGAAATTATTCCCAGAAGATATGTAGAACGAGGCAGTGCTCATGGGCAGGT
>LOJH01028663.1:0-17673 GCA_001685095.1 Ellobius talpinus | reverse complement strand
GAGGTCTACATTAATGATAAACTGATTGATCTAGTATCTCAGGCTTCTTATTAATTCTTATAACTTACATTAGCCCATAATACTTGTCTGTGTTAGCCACATGGCTTGGTACCTTTTCAGCAAGGTAGTCACATCTTGCTTGCTCTGTGCCTGGCTTCTTCTGTGTCTGGGTGATGACTGCAGACTCAAACTTCCCTCTTCCCAGAATTCTTGTTGCCCCACCTCTACTTCCTGCCTGGTCATCCAGCCTATACTTCCTGCCTGGCTACTGGCCAATCGGTGTTTATTTAAAATACAAGTGACAGGGTACAGACTATTGTCCCACAGCACAATCCTATGCAGAGATTATAGTCCAACTGTCAGTATTTGTGATTAAAGCAATCATAAAGTCTCACAGCATGAATATGAGTATGTCTCCTTCACAATTTTATCACAATTATAAGAGTTCCTTTTTATTATTATATAGCTTAATGATTCTGTCATGTAACAGTTTGGGCTTTACACAATAGAACAAAGAAATTTCTTCACTCTTAAGTGTACACACATTGTAAATAGTAAAACCAGAGGAAATAGATGTGTGTGGAATAAGAGGGAACAGACATCATAGCACTTCTACATAAGCAATGCTGCCATATGGCATGAAGGCATTGATTTTAAACTGAGGTTTCTGTTAGAAAGACAATGCTACAGACATCTGCCATGACTTCTACATCTTTCATGGAGCACATTTTCTGGGTTCTTTGTTATAACCGGTTCAATACTCAGATGCTACAAGACATTACTTGAAGTAGAACCTATTAAAGTTAGAATATTTTTGGAGACCTTTCATTTATGTTTATACAAAAAACAATCCTTGCATTTATTAGTGGACAATTAGAAATTAATTAAAGCTATTTGTGAAATCACCAGTGTATTCTTCAGCTGCAACTTCACATTACTAAATGAATTTATTTCAGGATTTCTAATATGGATTTCTTCCTAATTAAATGAAAAATTCCTTATGATTTTTTTCATCCAGAAACAATCCACATACTAAGTTCTCTCTTTCCTTCCTCCTTTCCTCCCTCCATCCCTCCATCCTTTCCTCCTTCCTTCTTTCTTCTCTCATCAAAAAATGGAATGATTATGGATACTTGTTTTTAATAACATTTTTAATTTAAAATGTGATTACATAGTATCCTTCCACTGTCTTTTTTTCCTTCAGCTTTTCCCATGCCCAATTCCAGTCCCTTCCAAACTTCTGGGCTTTTCAAATTTGTTATTGCTACAAATATGTATAGATACCAACTGCTGACTCCATTCAGTATAACATGTGCCTGATTTGTGATCTGCCCACTTGATAATAGATAACCAATTCAGGGTCTCTTCTACGGATGAAGGCTAGTTCTGATTTCCTCAACATCGCTTACTTACTTGCAGTTTTTAGTCTAGGGAAGGGGCCCTATGCAGTTTCTTCCTCTCACATCTATTGTATATATTCTTGTTTAGGTCTTGTTTAGGTAGTCATATTGTTGAGTCAGTGTGAATGAAGCTTCACTGTCATTTTTAGGAAACAGTCTCACAGCAGACAGCAGATTTCCTGATGCTCTGGCTCCTACAACCCTTTGTGTTCCTTCTTTCATGATACCCTCTAAGCCTATTTACAGGAGTTATACTGTTGATTTATCCATTGTGGAAACCCACAAGTAATTATTCTGTACAGTTTGACTAGATTTTCAGTTATGATTTCTGTTGCACAGAGAAGCTTTTTAGTTTAGGTCTGGTTCCTACACTTATCTTTAGGTATAAAGATAAGTATTTAAATATTATAAGTTCTGCTGATTTAGTAAAGTGGTAGTAGAAGGTTCTGCTCTAAGATCCATGTCCTCAGTAGTCCTGGGGTGCTTTATAGCTTTCTAATCAGAGGTATACCTTCTCTCCTGCTGAACAGCTTTTAAGTCTAATTAGACAGCTGTTGATTACAACATTTGAGTGCCACTATGTAGCTGCAAATATTCTCCATCCAACTGATCCCCCTAGGCTGGGTTTTCTCTGCCCACATGATCCCAAAGATGCTTATGAAATAAGCACTCTGAGGATTAATATTAATTACATACTCTTTGACCTATTAGCTCAGGCTTCTTATTAACTAACTCTTAAATTTTAAATTAACCCATTTCTATTATTTTATATTTTACCTCAAGGGTCGTGGTTTGTCACCTCTTGATGCTTGAGCAGCTACATGGCATCTGCCTGACTTTGCCTTCTTTCTCCCTGCATTCAGTTAATTTTTCTCACCTAGCTATAGTCTGCCATGCCATAGATCAAAGCAGCTTTTTATTAACCAATGGTAATAAAGCATATTCACAGCATACAGAAAGGAACCCCACATCACCACTATTACACCTTTAAGGATATTTTGCCATGCTAGTTGTGAGTGCATGAGTGTGTATGTTTGTGCATACATGTGTATGTGTGTGTTTTATAATAAATGCTATAGATAAAGAGCAGTGGGAAGAAGAGATGAATTTAAATGTATAAGATCTAGGAGAATTATATAGAAAGGACTATTTTTATGCACATATGTCATGATAGCACATAAGCAGTCTAATGGTTACTTTTTCTCATCACTGTCACAGAACTGATAAAAGCAAGGTGAAAGAATAAAGTTTTAATTTTTTTTCAAGATTTGAGCATTTGTAGCCTGCAGTGGTAAAATTCATGGTAGCAGGAGTGATTTGCAACTTTGACAGTAGAAAAAATCTGACTGGTCAGTTGTTCTCTCATTTTTTTCTTTCATGGTTGCTAAGCAGAAGGGCTGGCCTTGAGCCCCCAAAGCTTATCCTTATGACCTTATATTATCAATGATGCCACATATCCAAAAGTTCCCAAACCACTCATGTTAATACTATCAACTGGAGACCAAGTTTCCAAACAGATGAGGCAGTTGGGGGCATTTCACTTCCAAACCAAAATGACACACTTTTAGAAAAGTATTCCAGCTAAAGAAAGTGAATGGACTTTTTTCCTATTGGCTTTCATATATTGTATGATCTTGAAAATTTATACAACCTCTATGTTTCTCAGTTTCATCATGTGGGAAATGATGTAACAGATTATAACTGCTCTGGAGGAGTAACTAAGCATTACATAAGAGAAGAGTTGTAAAGCACACAGTAGAGTGCCTAGCGCATACTAATACCATAAAGATTACACACACATTATACCTATATATACATGTATATATGCACATATGTACACATGAATAATTATTTCTCTTGTCATCTTCATGTAATTGGATAATGTAACTCATCTATAAAAAAGCTGCCTTTTAAGGGTTTACTTTTCTGATACACATGGAGGATTTTAATACACCAATTATTGGATATTTTTATTAGAGTTTGAAGTTACAACTTTAGCAATCTTAGGAAAGTAGACTTTCATGCTATATATCATAATGACTTAACACCTAAACTTGTTGGCTTCTAGCACTCTGTCTAGATCACTATAGGGGTCATTGTTAGGTTAAAAATTGTGATTGAGACTCCTCTGTCATTGTATAATGAAAAGACTCCACACGAGTGAACCCTAACATTACTAGAATGATATTCTTCCTGTCTCCCATGAAAGAAATAAACTCTTTGTATATATTTTTGCTAAGCTTGCTATTCTTGTGATTCTTCTGATGTTAATCAAAGTTATTCAAAATTGTGTGTTTCAAAGATCATGTTTGGGTACTTCATGGGAACTAAGTTGTGTTAAGGAAGATGGATAATATTGCTCATATATCATTGTCTGTTAGTCCTCTGTGAAAAATAGATTGGAGATAGTAAAGGGAGCATGCCATTCACAAAACATTTGAACCACATATGGCAATGCTGTCTCCTGATCTGGCAGACAAACACAAAGTGAAACTCACCCAGCGGATGCTACTCATTGACACCTAGTTCTGATAATCCAATAGTGTGTACATTTTAACAGCCTCAGTATTTTCTCATGTAAGACTACTCTAACTCTTGATCTATAACGCAAACTAATAAGTAGAGATACATATTTTTCTAAAGTTATTATGTAACTTATTAATCATTTTCATCATTAGCATATGAATTTCAAAGCTCAAAGCACAGATTTTTTAATATCTCATTTTTATTTTTTGCAGAATACTGAACTGGGACTCATACTAATTAAAAGTCTGACAATCAATAATGATAATAACAAAAGTATTCTGAGGATACATACTGTGCTCATTAACTTGCAAGTTATCTCAATTAATNTTTATCAGTGCTGAAAATCTGCACATTTTAATGTTTAGCTAAACCTTCCTTATCAGTTTCACCATTTTCATTTTCAGTTAATAAAAGTTATTTATTGGCCCTTACCTCTTGGAGTAAAAACTATTTTCATGTGCATGAATAATTTTCTTGCATGTATGTCTTTGTGCCACATTCATGTCTAGTGCTTTCAAATGGTGTCAGATCTCCCAGAAATGGAATTACAGACAGTTTGAGCTGCAATGTGGGTGCTGGGAATGAAGGCAGGGTAGTCTGGAAGAGCAGTCAATGCTCTTAATCACTGAACCATCTCTCCATACCCAAAGCTAATTTAAAAGCCTAGGCCTAACTACTAAGGAATACTGAAACTGGAGAAAATAGCTTTCTCTGGGGAAGAATACATCATTTGATTGTCTAATACCAAATGGTCAGCCATTAAAAATACATACACATACACACACATATATATTCCTGAAAATATACGTATATATTCACATTCATATTTACACAACATATAAAAAGCCTGTAACAACAATTAATGAAAAAGAAGCCATAAATTGGAAAGAGAGCAATGAGGTGTTTGTAGGGAAGAAAGGGAAGTGAGAAATTTAATAATTATATCATAATCCCAAAAATTAAAGCAAAAGGTACAAGCCTGAATATATCAATTAATGCATACATCAAACAACAGGCTATAAAACCATGGCACAACCTTACCCTTACAGTAGGCAAGAAATAGGCTTTAAATTTCTCTTAATGGAAATCTCAACAAGTTATAAAGTATAACTGAAGATATTAGAATTTAAAAAATAAACATTATCTTGTAACTTGCCCTATTTTTCTATGAATACATCTACTTTAAGAAGTCTTTCTGAAACAGGACCTTCAACACATTTGTAAACTGAGACACAGTCCTCATGTAGAGACTGTAGGCTTTACAGGGACCTCAGATCTACACAGTAGAGTCACATGTTGTAAGCACAGTTTACACAACTAAAGGCCCAGGAGTCTTGTCAGTAGTATAATTTCTTTATACAGAAAATACATATGTATATGATCATAGTTTTCAAATTATTATTCTTGGGGTTCCTTCAGAGTTTCTGCATGAGCTTGCTTCAACATTCACACACAATTTTAGCTGGTATCCATATAGCAATGCTGCCCCTATTGTAAGTCCTTATTAGTATATAAGTCATGTTTTCTTTGTATTTCCTGACTGGTATATTTAGACTATTTAAAGGCTGTATCTCATAACACATGCAGAAATATATTATGAAACAATGTATGAAAATGAATCAATAATTCAAATCCCATAATCCAATAGTACTGTGATTGAGTTTATTTTGTTTCTAAGCACAACTTTTAGGAGGTGGAAATTTTTAATAATAATAATAAAAGATACTGAAAAAAAGAACAACTTTTGACATTTTTTAAAATTTTGCCACCTTTTCAAATTCCTTTTTAAAAGACCTCTAAGACCCTTTGATGCTAGGCAACTACTGAAGCACAGGAGCTTGCTCTACCATGTGGAGACTCCCAGTAGTGCTAAAGTGCCAAGAGATAGTGCTGATGGACTTATTTTATCTGTAAAATGATTGTGTGCCACATAAAATATATTCTTCTATTTTAGTAGATATATTTGAAGATTTACTAAAAGCAAAATTGGTAGTTAGTTTAATACATAATTTAAAAATATATAAAGTGTATTTGTTTAAGCAATTACAAGTTTCATTGATGGGGACAACTTGGTAGTAGAGCATGCCTAGTACTCATGAGGTTCAATCCCCAATATCCCTGCTTCCCCAAAAGGTATAAATTTCCATAGCTTGACAAAGCTGTATTTTGCAAGTAATACCATATAAAAATAACTTATGAGTCTCTTAATGTATTGCAAGTAATTAATTGATGCTTTAATACATCACAATAGGATAAACTATTATTTAGTAAATTTCATGGACTTCATAGTACATATAAGGAAAAATACGTGATATTTTCATAAATGACTCTATCTTATACAATATTACATTATATATAAACTATCTTATTTTATGCATACATATACATGCAAATAGCTATAAGCACAGATGTAGAATGACATTTAAAAGGAGACTGACACAGGGTAATGAGAAAGAATGGGTTTCAGATAAAGGGACACATGAATTATAAAAGAAGACATGAAGAAAATTGTTTTTCTAGTTTCAACTGTGTTATAGTTTTTCTTATCTTGTGATGATATTAAGTAAGTTCATAACAATGTAGTTAATCTTGAGAGTGTAAAACCCTAAGAAAGGCTGTGTGGTAGTGACACACACCTTTAATCTCAACACTCGGGTGCCAAGAGGCAGGCGAATCCCTCTGAGTTCGATGCCAGCCTGTCTACAAGAGCTAGTTCCAGGCCCAGCTCCAAAACTACATAGAAACCTTGTCTTTTTAAAAACAAAAACAAAAAAACAAACAAAAACCTTAAGAAAAAGTTTATGGATTCAAAACTGCTATTCTTACTGTATGGGCATTCGCTGTTATGCAAAGAGCTCAGGGCTGGATTTGTGTTTGATAGTTTACTTAATTCAGCTGTATAATGTTTTCTTTGTAAATATATAAAACAAAAATATTGTCTAGAAGAGTAGACATATGTATTCTATATATACCATCCAATGAAAAGGAATTCCCTAGAATGAAAAATATAGAATCTTAAAAAATGAACATTTAATTGTACAAGCATAACTATGAACTAACAAATGATACTATAAGGAAACAAAATAGGAAAATATGACAATGAAGGAAAAGCCTCATTGCATTCAATAAAAATGGTACTTGGTCAGACATGTGCTGGAAATTATGATAAATTGATGTATGCTCATGAATGGATTACAGCATTAAAGTAAAATATTTTTATCAGATTCCAATAAAACTATATCCAATGCTTGGCTATGTTGGAAGTAATAAAGCTTATATTTAAGACATTGAATAATTTGTCTATATATGTATGTGTATTTGCATGTGCATGTTTTTGCACATTTGTGTGTGTAAGTGCTTGCGTTAGCATGTGTATTTGTGTTTGTTTATGTGTGTATGCATTTTTTATGTGAATGTATATGTATGTGTGTGTCTCTGTGTAGGTGCATGTATGTATTTGCCTGTGTGTGCATTGATGCTTTGCATGTTTATGTGTGTTTGAGTATGTATGTGTATATGTGTGTGAATATTCATGCATGTGTGTGTGCAGACATGTGCATATTGCATCAAATGGGTGGAGGCCAGAGGACAACCTCAGGTGTTTGTCCTAACCTGTTACTTTGTTTTTAGAAAATAACTCACTGTTATCTTACCAAGTTATCTGGTCAGTTAGTTCTCATGCCCCAGTTCCTACCTCATGTTTCCTGTTAGGACACTATGAGATTACAGAAGTTTGCGCTATTTGTGTCTTGCTTTTACGTGTAATGGGGATAATCAGAATTGAGATCATCAAGTTTGATTCAAAGCAATTTATCCACTCAGTCATCTCCCCAGCTTGATTAAAAATTTTTGTAACTATCAAGTCTTCAATCCTATCAAAGACCTAAGAAGGAAAACAATATTACCTGAGTAAACAGGAAGTGTGAGCAAGTGACTTTCAAAAACATGAAAGAAATGACAGAAACAGCTGGCTGCCTGGATGGTCAGCCAAGGTCTCTCTGCAATGTTAGAGCATCCAACTTTGGCTATTGGTCTAGAATAAATGACCAACCATTTTCAGAAGCAAGAACATTTCAAAGATTGTCTTACCCTGCCTTTGCAAAGTTTGGCATTTACTTTTCTTTGTGTCCTGTTTGTCTGGATTGGACCCAGTGTTTACTGTCAATAGTTGAGGCAATATCAATTTCTTGCCCAACATGCCGCTTTTGCTAAGAAGAAAATAAACTCTATATGGAATCTCCTCAGTGCCCATTATCCTCTTGGAAATAGATCAGAGTTGCCATGAGCAGATGTACCTCACTTCAAAAGAATTGTAGTTATGAAAATATTAAAATGCCATATTCTATTGGTGTTTAAAGTATTTGGGGACTAGCTATCTATTTGGAATATATCTTTGGGCATCGAGAAAACAAAATCAGACTACAATTTTGACAAACGTGGGTGACTATTAACCTGTAATTCTTTTTAACCTATATAGCTTAAGGACTAATGTAAGAGGAGGACCTGCTTGTTTTCCCCAGCCTCCTGACTAGCTTACACCTGAAATAACCACACAGAAACTGTATTAATTGAAGCACTGCTTGGCCATTAGCTCTAACTTCTTATTGGCTAACTCTTACATATTAGTTTAATCCATCTTCATTAATCTGTGTATCACCACATGGCAGTGGCTTACTGGAGATTTTAACTGGCATCCATCTCCAACAGAGGATCCATGGCTTCTCTGATTCTCCCTTCTTCCTCCCAGCATTCAGTTCTGTTTTCTCCACCTACCTAAGTTCCACCNCCATTAGCTCTAACTTCTTATTGGCTAACTCTTACATATTAGTTTAATCCATCTTCATTAATCTGTGTATCACCACATGGCAGTGGCTTACTGGAGATTTTAACTGGCATCCATCTCCAACAGAGGATCCATGGCTTCTCTGATTCTCCCTTCTTCCTCCCAGCATTCAGTTCTGTTTTCTCCACCTACCTAAGTTCCACCCTATCAACTAGGCCAAGGCAGTTTCTTTATTCATTAACTAATGAAAGCAGCACACAAACAGAAGGAACTCCTACACCAACTAAAGCTTCACATTATAAAAATAAGGAAGATGTAGGGGTAACTCCATATGCATAAACAGAAATAGATATAAGGACAATAACCTCAAAATTGTGATCATATTCAAAAATGTCTTAACCAGAGATAGAACTATACAATGCAGTATGACATAACCTTTATTTGCATCACTATACAAAAATATTCTAAACAGAAGCATAAACATATATAGTATAACATAAATAATCTTATATTAATATCAATATATTAAAGCATCTTAAACAAAAGTAGAAACATTATATAACATAACAAAAATAATTTTGAATTTGTATCAATTATAGAATATCTTAAACAGAAGTAGAACATATATGCAGTATAACCAAAATAACTTTAAATATCTATTAATACATAAGAATCCATACCAATGTAAATTATATTTTGAGATTAACGGATTTTTTTGGATTAAAGTAGACTCAATAATCTACCCTGTTTTTTTCATTATAATAATCAACCCTTTCTCCACTATTTCTATATCACATCCCCTTTTTTTAGAAAGAGCTTGACTATGTTCAGTAACAATATATAACCAACTCCCTTCAATGAAAAAAATACTCACAAATAATATTTTGAGAATTTGGGCATAGGTCTCTAGACTACTTCCTGCTAATTGGGAGTACTGGTAATCTTATGGGGACCCTGAGAAAATTTAGAATTATGGTCAAGTCCCGACTGGGGTATTTTGTGTGACTGGTACATCTCAGCCAGCAGCCTTAAATCTGTTGTGGATGTTAAATCACCTGAGCCATCATTCCCTCAGGGACCTCTCAGGGGATCTTTCTCAATCAAACAATATTAACCTGGAAGGAATCCACAGCTTCTCATCTTCTATTGAAACAAAACAGAATCTCTTTACCAAAGCCACATATCCTTAGACCCAAATTTTGAAGTCAAAATATATATATATATATATATGTTGGTTTAATTTAGCAGTCCCTACAATCAAATGTCTCTCAGCAATAACTCATTACCAGTCAAAAATGAAAAATAAAGCCCAATACCATAATTCAAACTCTCTGTTTATTTTCCATCTTTATGTGGCATATTATAATATTTTATTTATTACTCAATTCTTTTTTCAAGGACCTACATCATTGTATTATCTTTAAATCATTCTTTTAATCCATGACTGTTTCTATCCTTTTTCCTTTGTCTCCCAAGCCTACACATATTTTTAATTACACTGTGACCTATTTAAATGTTACTTTTTGTCTGAATCTGTCCTTATCATGTATCAGTATTGTTTTATGACTGCATGAGATGAAATCTTAAAACTGCTATGTTAGCCATCTGTACTACTCTGCTTAGTGAATGGTGGTAGCACATGGCAGCTGACTCCTCTTGCTTGGTTCTCTGAGTATCTAGACCCATGGGGAAGGTACCAGTGAGAGTCATGATCACTGCCACAACAGTGGGAAGCAGTACTAAGTAGTGTGCATCCAGCCACCTACAAACCCTATTCAACTGTTCCATAGCAGGACCTCTAAAAATAGCCATCTGTGTTGCCAGAGATAGAAATTCATCTCTTAAAGGAGCCATGCATCTGTTCGGGGCCAGCAAACAGAGCCCACCTGGGAAAATGCGGCTACCAAGAATCAATTTTTAACTCTGTTTTTGAGTGTCTAGAGTCTTCTTTTTAAAAAAAAATATATATATATTTCTCAGGTTTTATGTGGAAATTTTTTCCCCACATGGGGTGTCATGCAAAGAGGGAAGGATCTCTGTGAGTAAGACAATTTTATTAAACAGGTACAAATTATAAAGTACACTCATGACACAAAACAAGGTTGCAAAACTGCTGTTGTTTCAGCTGCCTAGTTTCCAAGGGTGATCTGGGAGTTCCGGGGAAGGTCATCAAGCCACTGCTGCCAGTGAACCTTCCACAGTCCAAGAGAGAGACCCATGACCCTCCCCCTTTTGATTTTATCAGGTCATGTATCTCCAGAGAAGATGATGCCCATTGGGCCAAGCTTCCCACACAATTCGCTATTGGACTCGATTCCCACAATAAGTGTTTTTCAATTTTATTGAAATTAGATTCTTTTCTCATACACTACATCTCAATTACAGTTTCCTTTTTTTCTATTCATCCCAATTCCTTTCCACCTCTTCTCCCATCCAGAATGACTCTTTATCTCATTTGAAAAGAACAGGCTTCTAAGAGATTACAATAAAACAGAACAAAATGAAGTATAACAAGATAAAGCAAAACCCATCATATTGAAGTTGAACAAGGAAAATCAACAGAAGGAAAAAGGCCTGAGAAATGACAAGAGAATCAGAGACCCAATTATTCACACACTCAGGAATTCCATGTCTAGGAAATTTTTATTCACCGAAAATTAGGTAACAGTCAATTTTTTTTCCACACTGATGGACCACAGACTTCAAGTACCTAATTTGCAATAGTGCACTTTGGCTAGCTTTTCTGTTTCATGGAGATAAGGAAGTCATTTCCTGTCTGTGCCACTAGAATTGAAAGTTGAAAGATTTACTCAGTGGTAGTACCCTTCAGAAATAAAAATAGGAGGCTTAACACTTTTAAAATGTTTGATTAGGATTTGGTTTTTCAAGGTAATAATTTCTGGATAAACCAACATTCATAGAATGTTTCAAGACAAACAAACATTCAAGGAAATTTTTAGTTAAAGTTTTTACAAAAGGTTTAATATTGGTTAAAGAGAACAGTGTCACTCAAGATAATTTAAGAATCTTCAAATCTATTTAAAAATTGAGGGAGATCAGGGTGCAGGTCCATTTTCCCATTCTTATGACATAGGAACATACTTGGAACATAGTCAATGTTCAAGATGGATTTGATAATATATGTACAAATGAAAAAGGCATGAATTTAAAAGGATACAGTGAACCAAAAATGAATAAATTAATCAATTGAATTCACAATATATTAATCTATATGATCAAATAACCAAATGTCATTGTAAGATCTTTGAAAGTTTTTATGACCATAAAAACAGTAAGTTAAAATGTACCCAGAAGGGGAAACATTGGGAAGGAAGGACTATAACCCAGCTCATCACTTATGGTCTGAAAGTTCTATAAAATATAAGTCCCACAATGACTTATCCTAGAAAGAGAAAGTCAAGAGTTTACATTCTTCCTCATCACCTTGGAGATAATAAATCAGGTTGTCTCCTTCTTCTTCCAGTTGTGTGACTATGATTCTAGTTCTGGTTATGTTTACAATTCATAAATACAGCATCGGATAGAAGCATAAAGGCCTTCTATTCCATAATGTTTTCCTAACTTCTTTTTTTGTGTGCTGATTATATTAGAAGGCTACCATATGGAGTGAGTCCACGGGAATAGTATTCTGGATGTGACTCGGTTTCGATAGCTTCTTGGTCTATCCATTTACTATACATTAGTCTTAGAAAAATACATATCAGAGTATTAATATCTGGATTTAAATAAGAAGTGACTTCAAGTAAAAACAACCCATCCAAAAATTAAAATTTGATTTAGAATTGTTGCATATTTTGTAAGTCTATATTGAGTAATTACTTTGAATATAGGCACTGTTCTTTTGCAAGAACAATAGCATAAAATCATTGTTATGGATGAGGAGCACAAACATGAGGTTGTTTTGCCTTTAATAATATTCTGAGCTATTGTCCTATGCTGTAGCTGTCATTCCATAGTCATATGGTTCCATAGTCATATGGAAATCTGATTCATTTTGAACGGTGAACCTTCCAAAGACTGACTCACTAATGGTGCAGGGAAAGAGAAGTTCATTGAAAGCAACATGATTTCTATTCCATTCATACTTTCTTTGTGGCAAGTGATGCATTCATTCTCTTTTGTTTGGCAGTGCTGTGATAAATGATAATTCATGGTGTCGGCAGAGTTAGAAAAATTAAAGGGAAAGTTCAAATCAAAAATCTTAACTTAAAAATTCTTAAAAACAGACTCAAATATAACTTGTCCTCTTGAGTGTGAAAGCCTCAAAGAAGCAGGAACAGAGGTCTGCTATGGCCTATGGACAGCTAGTATTCAGCAGACATTTTTGATTATTGTTTACCTCAAGAGTTTCTTTAACCTTTTTCAGGGTCAACTATTATGCTGCTTAGAAAATATTGATTAATCATGAGTCCATATTGCTCAAAATTTCCAGTGGTAGACATTTTATTACTTAAAATTTAAGAAATTGTTTCTCTGCTGTATAGCTAGGAAAATATAAAGCATCCCATTTTATTAAAAATTAGTATTTACATTTCACTATAAATTATTTTAAATTTGATCATGATGTATCTCAAAGATCTTTTCTTGGGCAGGCTTGAACATTTGATATAAATGAACTATTAGGGAGACAAAAATGGAAGGAATTAGATGAATGCAGCACATTTTAAAAGATTAAAATATTCTACATTTGAAACTTTCCAAATAACATCAGTTATTCAACTAAATGCAAAATAAATAATGAATTATTAGAATCTTTTCAAAACTGTAGGAATAACCATAAATACAATACTTTCTATAACTACATTTGTGCTGAATTAAGATAGAATCTTACTTTCTAGAGCTAAACATCGGACACAAAACTGTGTCTCAAAGTCATTCTTGTACTTATAATCATCTCCCAACTCTGTTTTCTATCCTATGGAGACTAAATGTTGAATACTGTACTTCCTTACCCCTGTTGTTCCACATAGAACTAGAGTTGTTAATATGCTTTAATACAAAATTCAGAAAATTTCCCCAACCACATGCCTCTACCAAGAGAAAACTTAAGAAATTGAATATGAGGACAATTATCAGCACTTGCATCTTTTCAAAGTATACACTATCTTTTTTAGTATCCACAATGCTTCTTGCCCTCCTTATCAATGCCACTGAGAACACTCACCATTCATTCCATATTGTTGCCAACTAAGTTCTTCCCCTCTACAAACTCAGCCCAAGTACCTGTCCAGAAAAGTATTTCCCCATCTCTAATTCCTTGCTCCTTTTAGTGGTCTTATTATTCATTGACGGTCTTTCTTTACAGGCTAGTATCTTCACTTACTGTGATTATTCGTCCTATGTGGTCATATACAAACAGTACTCTTGGAATGATAGCATGGAACTAAGGACACAAAGGATATGGAAAGGCTCACCTCTAGTGAATGCACATTTTGATTAACTGCCAAACAAAAAGCATCACCAAATATTCAGTATGAGGTACTACTCAGGACTTAGTATACATCAATAATATTTACTTGGTATTTACTGGACTGATAGACAAAGTAAGTGTGTGTGTGTGTGTGTGTGTGTGTGTGTGTACAGGCAGAGAGATTACAGTCATTTAGAAAACCTAGGTACAATTCCCAGAAGACAGCTTCCACTTTCTCAGGCAATTACAACAGAATATGGTACAGCTGAGATAGTGAGGAACCATTTCCTGGAAGCATGTGGAGCAGACACTGAACTCCTGCCCAAGGCTATATCCAGGGTTTTGTGAAAGAGCTGAGATTTGAATTACCAAAGGTCTATTATTCTTTTTGTAGATAATATTCAAAAATGTTTAAAGGCATAAGGAAAACTACAGCTTTATTTCTATTGTAATTCAGCAACATAATATTAGAAAGATTTTGACAGACATACTGAGACCATAACCAATCTTCATAACATTCTTTAATTAAAATGGGGAAATATGTTTGTGTTCTGAATAAACATCTTTCAAAAAATGTGGGATGTAATACCTGTTTATAATGAAGAATAGCACTCAACTGTGGAAAGAATTAACAGAATGGCAGTGATGGGCTTTTTATAATTGGTTGTGAATGCATTAAAGCCCACTATGAGTTCTATATGAAGGAAAACATACACATCTTTCCCATTAGACATTCCAAACATAGTTGGAAAAATTCACTTTTAAGTAGTTTGTATCTACTAGCCGTATTTTAATGGTAGCTGCGAATGAGTTGAGCATTAGTTGTATATTTTACAATGTAAAGTCTGTTTAAAGAAATGAGCCTTTAGGCCCCCAGGGCTTACATTCACAGCTATATAACCCTAATTATCACTGGAAAGAAGAGACCCAATCTCAATATTTCTGAATTCTATGAACAGAGCAGTGTGATGAGTGTATGGAACAAAATGAATTTTCCCCTTAGAGAGACATTTTAAACAACCATGTTTATATGGATGAATTTTTATTACAACTATCAATTAATAAGTTGAAGTGGATTAGGTTTGTAATAGATAGGAAGAGAGTTAATTGCACCTGACACACCCCTGAATAGCTGATTCATTATGGTCACCCTATGGGGTAGACTTATTACTTTGGTTTTATCGATGAACATCAAGGTGTAGCTTTACTAAGAAGCAAAGGTAAGACTTAAATTTAGCTTTGTCCCATCTGGACACTTTCATTCACGATACCATATGCCTGCCCTGTGTCTGATTAATAATCAGAAAAATGCTAGCTTGAATTATTATTTCCCAATTGGAAAGCCATTTATATAATTTTTAGAGTGTCTACTATGTCACTTACTCTTTTAGATTCAAGAGCAGGGATTGGCAAACTTTCAGTAAAGTGCAAAACAGTCAATATTTTGAGCTTGGGGAAATGACATGGCCTAAGTGTCTGGTGTTTATCTCTATTACTTTAGCTTGCAAGCATAGACATTAGGCAAAAGATTATTCAAACTAGAATGGTTATGGCTGCTTTTCAGTAAAACTTGACCCGGTAGAAGAGGAAAGATGAATTATCCCTGAGTTTATTTTGGTCTCAGATTGAAGATTACCCACAGAGGAATGGACAATTTACAGGTTTAGAGATTTTGAGCTACCTGAATATATGATTGGGAGAAATGATGAATGACAGGATTGCCTAACACATATGTCCCCAATTCTTTATATGCTTCTTTGTTTCATATTTTCTTTGAGTTCAGTCTTGCTAGAGTACAAAGCTTCAAAGGCCAAGGCATTATTTGACTAATCTATTAATTACATGACTGAATATTTATTATACTTAAAATCTTAGAGAATGGATTTCTTGTGTAGATGTACTGAGCATCACTGTTTTCTTTGAAGAAGGTTGTTTGCTCTCACTTTTAGCTTCTCGTGGTCATTTTGTGGCCATGTCCCTGATTTATAGAAGCTAACCAGATTTCAGAGACTAATGAAGTTACACCTTTGGGGTCCCCCAATAACTATAACCCTAGCTCCCAATTTACTACTCCAACTCTGATGTGTTACGGAACCATGGTACTTTATTATATGTATGCGGGTGTGTGCATGCATTGTGTGTTTGTGTGTGTGTGTCTGTGTATGTATGTATGTGTAGAAGTCAGAGGACAACTTGCAGTTGGCTCTCCTTCCACCACATGGGTCTGGGGTTTTGAACTTAGGTGGACATGTTTGGTAGCAAGCACTTTTAACTCATTGAACCACATCACCAGTTCTATTTGATTATTTTGCAAATTGGAATTCTTCAAGGTTTGTTTCTTAACTGAGTAAACTTGATCTTTTAATATTAAAGCCAGGTTATCTAAATAATATTAAAAAGTATTAAAGTCTTTTTGTTAACTTCATGGTGTAACTTGTCAGTGTTAAAGGATTTCTGTATTATAAATACTGAGACCAATTCATTTACTGCATTTTCATAGGGTCCATCCGCAAATATTACAGCAGAGGCTTCATTGAGTTTTATGATGGATTGTGGTATGGGAACTTCTTTCAAGATAGGGTCTTTGTAGAGGCAATCAATTTAAAATAAGATAAGTGTGAATAAATCCAATATGGTTAATGTCCTAAGAAGGGATTCTCCCTGCACAGCTGTCTTGGGGAATGTCATCCTTAAGTCAGTTGCATATGTGCAGTGAAGTCCTGTTGTGTGATCTCACTCATTTTGTGCTGTTTTGTTATGGCAGTCTTAGTGGACTGATACAGTGTTTAATTCCTGCCAAAGACTGATCAGCCACTACCCATGATTAGGATTTGATGGACTGTCTTTATAGGGTGCTTTTTTTTTTAAATCTTTTTACTTTTTGGTTTTTCAAGACAGGGTTTCTCTTTGTAACAGTCGTGGCTCTCCCGGAATTTGCTCTATAGACCAAGCTGGCTTCAAACTCACATAGATCTGCCTGCCTCTGCTTCACAAGTGCTGGGATTAAAGGTGTGCCACCACTGCTGGGCGAGGGTTCTTCGTTCATTTCACACATCCCCCATGCTCTTGTGGAGTCACTGTGCCTTCTAAAATGAAGAGTAAATACACAGGGCATTAAGTACATTTCTAGACATCTGACGGTGTGATTTTAATTTCCCTGGAGCAAGAATTGTGTATTAACCTAAACAATATAATTGTGATCAATTTGGAGGCTAGAATATTAACTGTTATGATTTCCTCTTGAAAGGTACCTGAGTAAAACATACTTTTCTTTATCTGGCTATTTTTATGATCTGTAGGCTATTTTAAGGAAGGCATACTCAAACAACAGTGAGATGTGGAGAAAAATTCATTTTATCTTTAAAGAGACTCCTCTAAAACTAAAGCAATAAATTTCATATCTAAATTTGAGTATTTAATGTGTTTATATTTTGTTATGAAATCAAAGGGGAAACAATTTTAAAGCTCCCCACTCCAGATTTATTATCTGTCTGTCTATCTATCTATCTATCTATCTATCTATCTATCTATCT
>LOJH01028662.1:0-11190 GCA_001685095.1 Ellobius talpinus | reverse complement strand
GCTCTACATTTTTCTCTGCTCTCCTCCCTGCCTCTCCCCTCCCCTTCAGCCCTCATCCAAGGTCCCCATGCTCCCAATTTACTCAGGAGATCTTGTCTTTTTCCATGTATGATTAGATCCATGTATGTCTCTCTTAGAATCCTCATTGTTGTCTAGGTTCTCTGGGATTGTGATTTGTGGGCTGGTTTTCTTTGCTTTATGTTTAAAAACCACTTATGAGTGAATACATATAATTGTCTTTCTGGGTCTGGGTTACCTCACTCAAAATGATTTTATATTCCTTTTTTAGCAGGATGAAGAGCACACAACATGAATTGGGGGTGTAAGTCAGTGATAGTATTGCCTAGAATACAAGAGGCCTTGGGATCAAACCTCCCATATACACATAGTTCATATGCCTAAGGCATGGGAAAATTTGGTTTTTCTAGTGTTTGAATATAATCCCAGGACCTCACTGTATAGGCAAGTCTTTATCACTGAGCTATATCCCCACATTCTCAAATTAGTAAGTCAACTGCTAAGGTACGAACTTGCTTGTAAGGCTTAGGTTTGGAATAAGCAGTTAAAAATCAAAACTCAGTTCATGAATCAAGGCCAAGCATGGTGGTGCAGGCTTTTAATCCTAGCACTTAGAAGGCAGAAACAGGCAGATTTCTGTGAGTTTGAGGCCAGCCTGGTCTACAAAGCAAGTTCCAGGACAGCCAGAGCTGTNAAAAGAAAAAAGAAAAAAAAGACAAAGAAGAGAATTGAAATGGGATTCAAGGTAGGCACATTGCCTATAATCTCAGCACTTGAGAAACCAAGGCAGATTCCTGTAAAGCCCAGGCCATCTAGTACTGTGTAGCGAGACTCCATCTCAAAATAAGGTAAAAAAGGCTGGGGATGTGTCTTAGCCGAGTACTTATCTAGCATTTTGATCTCTAGTAATGAATAAAACGAAAGTCAAGCACAAGTGTATTTAAAGCAAAAAGCGCTTGAGAGCAAATGAGATTGCCTAGGAAGATAAAGTGAGAAGGCAGACCTTTCAATAATCAAAAGAAGGGGAAGCTGGGTGTGGAGGCACACACCTTCATCCCTCTTGGAGGCAGAAGCCTGACACCCGGGGCTGCATGATAACCCCCTCTCTGTAACAAAAAAGTGGTGCACATAAGGAGCCAGAAAATGGAACCAGAAGGCAGGAGTGAATGATTGACAGAGCGGGGAGGTGTGTTTCACAGTCTTGTGCTCTGACCTATGGCTGTTGGCTCAGTATGGGTCTCTCATGCTGGTAGAGATGAAGATTTGACCAAACTAAGACTCTAGAGGCAGGAGGGTCTCTGAGTTTGAAGCCAACCTGGTCTGTATAGCAAGTTCCAGGACAGCCAAGGCTACAAAGACCATGTCTCAAAAAGCAACAACAAAAAGATTTGGCCATGAAGCCAGTTCTCATCTCAGCACTCAGGAGGCCTAGGCAGAAGGATCAGTGTAACTGAGGACATCCTGATCCTCACTGCAAGTGCCAAGCCACCCTGCACTGTATGAGACCCTATTAAAAAAAGCCAAAAAAAAATACCACCCTAAGTCTTTATTATGGAACAAGTGGCCAGTGGAGGACCAGCTCGTGACCTTGGCCTTCCGAAGAAACAAATCTCCAATTAACTTAAGCATTACCTATTGATTAGGGTCATTGTGAGAATGAGAGTTTATATAAGTATTTTGTGCTGGGTAAACAAAAATAATTTGGGGCTGGAGGAATGGCTCCATTGGTTAAGGCCACTTGTTCTCTTCCAGAGCATCTGGGTTTGAGTTCCAGCACCCACATGGCAGTTCACAGTTGTCTGTAGCTCCACCTCCAGGGTATCCAGTCCCCTCTTCCAGCCTGTCTGGGATACATACACACATACACAAATAAGAATAATAAAAACATCTTTAATACTATGTGGTGCATTAGCATAAGGTATTAATCATTGCTTTTATCATTGAGAGTCCTGGCTCCTAGCTTTATACCTCAGTTGCCCCTAGACAGGAAGGACAGGTGAGAGAAGAGGAATGTGCAGTCCCTGCCATGTGTCTTGGGTGTTCCTGCCCCTCCACTCAGGTGTTGCTTTCATCCTTGCTAGGGCCATGCCACTTCCTTTTTTGGTCCAGCCTTGGAGCGCTACTCATCCTTCCAGGTCAATGGCAGCGATGACATTCGGCAAATCCAGAGCCTGGAGAATGGCATCCTTTTCCTTACCAAGAACAACCTCAAGTACATGGCCCGTGGGGGGCTCATCATATTTGACTATTTGTAAGTGGTCTTCCAACTCAGCTGGGAAAGGGAGAACCCTAGGAAGCTAGGATTGGCAGCTGGTGAGCCCCTGGCCTGTCGGCCCTTCTTGCGCAGGCTGGATGAGTGTGAGGACATGCACAGTCTCCTGCTCACTGACAGCAGCACTCTGCTCATCGGCGGGCTGCAGAACCACGTGCTGGAGATTGACCTGAACAGTGTCCAGGAAACTCAAAAGGTGCAAACCTGGGCTGAACCCAGGAAAAACCCGTGTGGGACCTGAGGTCATGGTGGGGGTGTGCTTGGGCCGGAAATGCGTTGATATATCGTGTGACTTCTCTGTCCCTTAGTCTGTGGGGAGTGTCATCTCACTGGTTTCTCTTGCTTCTCTCTCCAGTATGCAGTGGAGATACCTGGAGTCACCATCATGAGGCAGACAAATCGCTTCTTCTTCTGTGGCCATACATCTGGCAAGGTAACCGGATTCCATGGTCCTCCACCATAGGCCCAGTTTCACTAGATACTGGGGTCAGCTTTCCCCAGTTGGATTCAAGATGAGGGGTGTGAAGGATGACATCACTTCCTGCTTAGTGTGTTATTCTGTGCATGAGATTTTCTTGGATCCTGACATTTTCTACAGCTAGGTGTCTTGGAGGCAAAAAGGTGAAAGAATTCTTTGGGGCATCCCTTCTATTTCTTGGCTCTCCTCTCTGCCTCTCTTTGCTCTGTCAGTATCCTCGAACCTTTGTCCTCTTTGGCAGGACATTTGCAGGATTAATTAGGTGGTGGAGTCTCCTCCCTGTCACAGAGGTGGCAGGTAACAGTTTTTCTCTTTCAGGTTTCCCTGCGAGACCTCCGCAGTTTTAAAGTGGAGCATGAATTTGATGCCTTCTCAGGGAGTCTGTCAGATTTTGATGTTCATGGCAACCTGCTGGCTGCCTGTGGCTTCTCTAGCCGCCTCACCGGCCTGGCCTGTGACCGTTTCCTCAAGGTGTATGACTTACGCATGATGCGTGCCATCACACCTCTTCAAGTCCACGTGGACCCTGCCTTCCTGCGCTTCATCCCTACGTACACTTCCCGCCTTGCTATCATCTCCCAGTCAGGTATGAGAGGGGTCAGCATTGTGGAGGGCAGATTGGTGAGCAGAGAACTCGTCCACCAGAAGTAATCCCCATATTCCTCTTTGTTGGGGATAGACATAACCATCTCCCAGGCTCCCAGGTTTTCACTTAGGTCCAGTCCATGCACATTCAGTCCGTGCCTGGACTACAGAACTAATTGAAGGCCTACCTGGGCACCATAGTGATACTCCGTCTTGAAAAAGAAAAACAGGGCAGGCCAGGGCTGTAGCTGAGTGACAGAATGATTGCCCACAAGGTGCCAAGCTCTGACTTCAGTCTCAGAGTAAGTTAAAACCAAAAGTAGAAGGAGACCGAGAAAAGACCTCAGCGACTGAGCTTGTTTACTGCTCTTATAGAGGGTCAGAGTTGAGTTCCCAGCACCTACATTAGGATGCTTCAGAGGATCTGATGCCCTCTTCTAGCCTCTGCACCCCTGCACTCGTGTGTATCCCACACACAGACACACACATACACACATAATTGAGAAATAAGTCTTAGCTGAGCATGACGGTGCTCACCTTTCATCCCAGCATACAGGAAGCAGAGGCAGGCATTTCTGAATTTGAGGCCAGCCTGGTCTACAGAGCGAGGTCCAGGGCAATCAGGGCTACACAGAGAAACCCTGTCTTGGAAAAAAAATCTTAAAATTAAAAAAAAACCTAAATAAAATAACTTGAGAATTGCCCTTAGCTGGTGAGTAAAGTTTCTGTGCCTATGACCTATGAGAATGCATGAGACAGTGTTCTCTTTGTGTCTAGGCACAGGATGTTGGTGTCCATCTCTCCCTGATAATAAAGAGGGTAAGAGTGTAAAGGGTTTCTTCTCTTTGCACTTTTCATGGCTCACTGGTCTGGCTTTTCTTTTCCTCTCCTAGGTCAGTGCCAGTTTTGTGAGCCCACAGGCCTGGCCAATCCAGCTGACATCTTTCATGTGAGTGCTGTGGGCCCTCTGCTGATGACTTTTGATGTGTCAGCCAGCAAGCAGGCTCTGGCCTTTGGGGATTCTGAGGGCTGTGTGCATCTCTGGACTGATTCCCCTGAACCATCCTTCAACCCCTACTCCCGTGAGACTGAATTTGCCTTGCCCTGTCTTGTGGACACATTGCCGCCTCTGGACTGGAGCCAGGACCTGCTGCCTCTCTCCCTTATTCCTGTTCCTCTCACCACTGACACGCTGCTCTCCGACTGGCCTGCTGCCAACTCCGCTCCTGCTCCCAGGTTGTACCTCACCCCTGGGCTGGAGGGAGGGCGGGGCCCGGGGAAATAGACACTTCTGTTAGCCTGATTATTAGTCCACTGCTATGGTTATTTTTGTCTGCCTTAGAGGCTTTGTTTCCCTTTCTGAACCCATGGGTTGGGAAAGGCATGGGTGGCTGTCGTGACTCTTCAAGCCCTAGAACGACACTGGGTTATAGGCGAGCACCACCTGTGGATGCAGAAATTCTTCGAACCATGAAGAAAGTGGGCTTCATTGGCTACGCGCCCAACCCTCGCACCAGGCTGCGCAATCAGGTGTGTTCAGAGAGGATCCTACTGTGTGTTTTTGTTTCATTTTTAGAGAGTAAAGATTTGGGGTATGTGAGCAGAATTCAAGGAGCTATGCTTGTCTAAGTCAGAGATGATGAGGTTTTATCCCTTAGGAAAGTTATTTGGTTGAAGGTAAGACATTAGCAACATCAGAAATTATTTATATATTGGCTTTAAATGCCAAAAGAATGTCATTAGCATTCTCCCAGAACTTTTCAAAGGGAAGCTGTTACTCAGGCTGGAGCAGTTAAGGGCAATGTAACAAAATAAATAGATAAGGAAGTGGTTATGGAGGTGGAAATGTTGACAATAACAGAATAGTCACAGATGTTCAGGAAATAATGGTGGTGGTGTAAAATTACAGCATTCATGCCAATTTTATAAACTTTAAAATTCATTAAAAATTATTATTGTATAGATGTGTGTGTGTGTGTGTCACAAGTGCATGTGGAGGTTAGAGGAATTGATTCTTCCATCTACCTTGAGATCTGGGGATTGAACTGGGCTCATCAGGTTTACTCTGCCCCAAATTTATAACCTTTTTCAGTGTAATATGGTAATATGTGTTACTTTCCTTTTTTTAATTTTGTTTTGTATGCATTGGTATGAAGGTGTCAGATCCTCTGGAACTGGAGTTTCACACAGTTGTGAGCTGCCATGTGTGTGTTGGGAATTGAACTCAGGACCTCTGGAAGAGCAGCCAGTGCTCTTAACAGTGGAGCCATCTCTCCAGCCCATGAATTATTTTTCTGAGACAAACCAAAGGCATATCTCTCGATGTTCTTTCTGTCTCTGTCTCATTTTAGTGGAAGATCTTTTATGTGTTTGTAGTAGACAAAAATAAACTAGATGGCAGGTGTGTTGGTTTTTTAAAATCATAAACCATGTACAAATTAAACTTAATTGCATTTCATTAACCGATGTGAATATATTTCTGTAAGCACAGTTATGTTGAAAGATAGAAAACAAAAAGGAATTAAATGAGCACTAGGTGAGGTGGCATGCATTGGCCACCCAGCCCTGGGTGGCTGGACAGGTCAAGGGTTTTTTGGCTCCATATTGAATTTGAGGCCAGCCTTGGCTACATGAGACTCTGCCTCAAAGCAAACAAAATAACAGTCAGTTGTGGTGGCTTGTGCCTTTAATTCCGAGGCAAAGGCGGAATTCTAGGCCAGCTTGGTCTACATACTGAATTCCAGGCCAACAAGGGGTACATAGTGAGACCCCATCTCAAAACAAAAAAACAGAAACAGACAGGAAAAAGTAAAGGGGAAGCCAAGGCTGCTTAAGACATCCAACAGAGTTCCTCTTTTTTCAAAAAACAAACCCTAGATTCCCTATCGTCTTAAAGAGTCGGACAGTGAATTTGACAACTTCAGCCAAATCACGGAGTCACCAATAGGGCGAGAAGAAGAGCCACATCTGCACATGGTTTCTAAGAAGTACCGAAAGGTGCTGGGGGACACTGATTCAGGGCTCTTGTGGGATGTGGGGGAAAGGCTATTATATGGAAAATCATTGAGTCTAATCAATAAGTCTCCTCTATAACTCCAGACCCAGGAGGGAGGTTCTAGAAAAAGATTTGACTCATTCTGCTCAAACTATTCTGCCTTAGGTAACCATCAAATATTCCAAGCTAGGGCTGGAAGACTTTGACTTCAAACACTACAATAAGACACTGTTTGCTGGATTAGAGCCCCATATCCCCAATGCCTACTGTAACTGCATGATCCAGGTAAGGGCTGGCTCTTCCTGAGCTTGAACACGCTTCCTGCCTTTCTTCATTCCCATTGCCCCTTAGTCCCTGCTCTGCTCTTTCTAGGTCTCCTCAGTCAAGCCTCATCCATCTCCTATGTACCCCCATACTTCAAGTCTCCTTTGTGAGCTCCTTAGCTTCAGTGGAGTCCTGCTTTGTATTCCAGTGGCTCACAGAGCACCCCCATCTTTTCCCCCCTCCCAGTTTCCCGCACCAGCTCTCCTGCTCTTCCCTCCAGGTGCTCTATTTCTTGGAGCCTGTTCGTTGTCTAATCCAGAACCACCTTTGCCAGAAGGAGTTCTGCCTGGCATGTGAGCTCGGCTTCCTTTTCCATATGCTGGAGCTTTCTCGTGGCGATCCTTGTCAGGTCCGTCCTTCGAGACTGGGGACACTGAAAAGGGCAAGGGACAGAAGATGGATGGTTGAAAAGGGCATTGCCATGCAAATGGCACAGAATAGAAGGTAACCCTTTTTCATCAACATAACCCTCTTCCAGGGCAGTAATTTTCTTCGAGCATTCCGCACGATTCCTGAGGCCTCCGCACTGGGTCTCATCCTGGCTGATTCGGATGAAGCTTCAGGCAAGGGCAGCCTGGCCAGGCTTATCCAGAGGTGGAACCGCTTCATTCTCACTCAGCTGCACCAGGATATGCAGGAGCTAGAAGTCCCCCAGGCTTATCGAGGCGCTGGAGGAAGGTATGGAGCTGGACGAGAATAATGCTGCCAAAGCAGGCCCCTCTGAGACTTAAAGGGTCTTCCAACTCTCTGTATATATGCTGCCCTCTCCACTCTCAGCAGTTTCTGTTCGTCAGGGGACTCTGTCATCGGGCAGCTGTTCAGCTGTGAGATGGAGAACTGCAGCCTCTGCCGCTGTGGCAGCGAGACTGTGCGAGCCTCATCCACTCTGCTCTTCACACTCTCCTACCCTGAGGGTAGCATCTGTGGTAGACCCTGCAGCTGGGCTGGGGAGGCTCCCTCAGTTACCTCGTAACACCTTAGTGGGTGTGGGGGGCTGTGGGTGGAGGGGAGAGCTTGGAGTGAAGTATCCAGTTTCTCCTCAGATAAAGCCGGGAAGAACTATGACTTTGCTCACATCCTGAAGCGAAGTATCTGCCTGGAGCAGAACACGCAGGCCTGGTGTGACAGCTGTGAGAAGTACCAGCCCACAGTGAGTAGCTGGGATCCATGGTCTACCTCAGGGCACTGTTAGCATTGCCTTCCAGGGATCTAAGGGAGTGGGAAGAGGAGCTCCAGGTTTACCAACACTGTCTAGGTTTCTTTTTCTATAGACTCTGCCGTTTCTTGTTTCATTCTTCAGATTCAGACCCGCAACATCCGACATCTGCCAGACATTCTTGTCATTAACTGTGAAGTGAATAGCTCAAAAGAGGCCGATTTCTGGAGATCACAAGCTGAGGTGATGATTTCAAACAGGACTTTTTCTTTTTTTTGGTTTTTTTTTTTGGTTTTTTGAGACAGAGTTTCTCTATGTTTTGGCTGTCCTAGAACTTGTTCTGTAGACAAACCAGGCTGGCCACAAACTCAGAGATGGGCCTGCCTCCGCCTCCCAAGTGCTGGGATTAAGGCATGCACCAACACCGCCTTGTTGGAAGCAGGACTTTTGAAGCATTCTTTTTATTTTTATTACTTGTTTTACTTCTCTGTATGATTATGTTCTTAGGAATCTTGATGTCTTTCCTGTGTGTTCAGGTTGCCTTCAAAATAGCGGTAAAGAAATACGGTGGGGATATTAAGAACAAGGAGTTTACTTTGGCTGACCGGTAGGTACCGTGTTAGAGTTATCAAATGGTGGGACTGCTTGGTGATCACTCTGTTAATTGGCTAGGTATCTTCAGTGCACATTTCTCATTCTTCTGTCCTGATAGGAAGGAACCAAGGAGTCCAGAGGGCTTGCTGTGTTCCTCCATTGAGGAGCTGAAGAATGTCTGGCTTCCGTTTTCCATTCGCATGAAGATGACCAAGAACAAAGGGCTGGATGTTTACAATTGGACTGATGGGGATGAGATGCAGGTTGTTGGAAAAATGGGGAGAAGAGAGGGAGTGAGGGAGTGAAGGCAGGGCAGAAGGTGAGGCAGGGCAAGGGGATGGTGGAACCTGGGATCAAGGACAAGAATAAAGGGTGTCTGCCAGTTGTGGGGTTTTCCAGAATAACTCAGTTTAGTGTTGGGAAGTCATAGATGAACTAAGATGAAGATAATCTACCCTGACTCCCCATTCCCAGAACTCCCTACCCTCTTCCCTTTATTCCCATCCCCCATCCTAAACCCCAATCCTTAAACATAGCTTAGTAGCCTGGGTACCCCCCTCACAGTGGGGTCCAGCCAGGGCAGAGGAGGAGCATGGTGTCTATGTGTATGACCTGATGGCTACTGTGGTACACATCCTGGACTCACGAACAGGAGGCAGCTTGGTGGCTCACATCAAAGTAGGCGAGACCTACCACCAGCGCAAGGAGGTGAGTCCATTGGTACCAGGAAAACACTCCTAGAGGAGATGGCTGCAGTGCAGTCCCAGGGCTGGCTCTGAGCTTCTAGTATAAGTAGACCAGCTATCAAGGCTCTTTCTCTTCACAGGGTGTGACTCACCAGCAGTGGTATCTTTTCAATGACTTTCTTATTGAACCTATTGATAAGGTAAATCAAAACATTTCTATTCCCCCTTTCATGGGAAGATAGAGAGAGGGTGTTGCTGTGTGAGCCAGGTTGTTCTCTAATTCACTATGCTTCTGCCTTAGCCTCCAGAGTGCAGGGATTACAGGTGTAATTGCAGCTCCATTCCCCCTTTATCCACCTGTCTTTGTTAGTATTCCTTTCCTTGTTTGTTTGTTTTTGTTTTTTGAGACGGGGTTTCTCTTTAGCTTTGGAGTCTGTCCTAGCACTTGCTGTGTAGACCAGGCTGGCCTCGAACTCACAGAGATCTGCCTGCCTCTGCCCCCTGAGTGCTGGGATTAAAGGGTTGTGCCATCACCACCATCTGGCTGTTTTTATTCTCAGGCCCCTAATGAGTGCCTGCAAGGTTCACAATGGAAGGAGGGAAGCTTTGGAAATAAATGGCGACAGGAAATTTTTTTTTTTAAATAGAACCTGGGTCCTGGCCTCTGCCTGTCTTGATGAGAAGTAATGAGATACATTGTTATGATAGGACACTGTATTGTTTCTTTTTCTAGAGTGGGGAATTTTAGTGCTGGGGATTAAACTAAGAGCCTATGCACAACAGGCAAACACTCTACCACTGAGCTACCCCTCCGGCCCCTTGTGTTGTACCTCCTCTAGTATGAAGCTGTGCAGTTTGACATGAATTGGAAAGTACCTGCTATCCTGTATTACGTCAAAAGGAATCTCAATTGCAGATACAACTTGAACAGTAAGTGACATGGAGTGGCCCAAAGGCTTAGGCAGTTTAAGTTGGACTTCAGGAGAAAACCTGAAAGTTTTCTTTGTAGTATTGAGGATTGTTGACTGGTGGTAATACTTCCAGGCATAGTAAAGAAATTCCTGCTGATCAGGTCTTAAGTTTAGAAGGTGGCTGGAGAGGGTAATTCTTGCTTGTAATCCCAGCACTCAAAAGGCTGTGGCAGGAGGATTGACCATGAGTTCAAGGATCACCTGGACTACATAGTTCAAGGCCAACCTGGGCTATAGAGTGGGAACCATTTTCAAAAACACAAAATGAAATTAACTAATTAATTAATTTTGAAGCTGGAAATTCTGAGGGTGACGTGAGTAAGGAAGGAGGAAGCTTTATGAAAATGACTTTGGTGATGATTTTGATTCTAAGCTTTCCTATCTCGTTTTTGTAGTGGTTTAAATGAGAATGGCCCCACAGGATCTCTTTTTCCAAATGCTCTTTATTACTCTGTTTATTTATTGTTACTGTGTGTGCAGGCCAAGGGGCAACTTTGCAGTCTCAGTTCTCCCTCCACCTGTGTTGTCAGGTCTGCGAAGCAAGTGCTTCACCACTGAGCCTGGCAGCTGCCACTGCCAGCCATTCTCCTCAGATGGTATCTCTTTTCAGGGGGATTTGCTACCTCTAGACAATAGTTTCTCTGTGGCTTTGCTTTTCTGGATTTTGTAAGCTAAGGTTCAAAGTGAAAATCTTACTTTCTCTTTCCAATCATTTCTATCTTTTTCTTGGTCTACTTCTTGATAGTTTTCTGATTTGATCTGCTGTGCTATAGCAGACTATGATATAGTCTTTTTAAATTTTTTATTACATTTTAATTTACTCTCTGTGTGTATTAATATATTATATAGAGTGTGTGTATCAGTGCCACACACAGCACAGATGTGGACATCAGAGTAGTTTGTAGGAATAGGTCTTTTCCTTCCTCCATGTGGATTCTGGGGATCAACCTTAGGTTGTCAGACTTGGCAGTGAGTGTCTTTACCTGCTGAGTCATCTGGCCAGCCCAGATACTCTCCTTTTACTCAATTTCTTTGGTTATCAAGAAATCACAATAGTTCTGGAGAGATGGCTCAGAGGTTAAGAGCACTGGCTGCTCTTCCAGAGGTCCTG
>LOJH01028661.1:0-13491 GCA_001685095.1 Ellobius talpinus | reverse complement strand
ACAGTATATATCCTAAGGACAGGTCACCTTTTGTGTGTCTCTCATTGCTCCCTGCTCAGAGGTGATTGCTAATGGAAGCCAGTTCTTAGCTACAGAACTGAATCTCTCAGGATGGAGTTTCAAACCAACCAAGAAGTTATTTTGATGGCTGAGGAAACAGTTCTCTGAAATCACACACTTTCTTTCACTGTTCTTTCCAATTCTGTCACCCTGACCTGACATTGACTCCTCTTAGCTCATCCAGGCACAGTGTGGCTGGAGGCAGAGGCCATCGTGGCAGTGGAATGCATTTGTGGAAGAGTGTGGCACAACCTCTCATAGGCTTTGGACATTTAGCAAGTATCTTGAGCAATGGTGCCTGCTTTCCCATAAACATCCTCAGTGTGTGTCATTTTATAATCCTCGCCATTCATCCTTTGGCCTATACAACTTCTTAGTGCCAAACAAGGTGGGCAACCTCATCAGATGGGGTCAGCCACCAGCCTTGTCCCTCTGAAGTCTGAAAGAACTGATCACAATCTAGGAGTATGAGGCAGGGGATTGCTGGCCAGGATCTTACAGATCAGTGGACAATGAGCCAGTAAAACAGCTGCAAATTTCTACACTTCTTCCTTAGGGGATAGATTTCTAGACTGAACATATATTTCATACGATGTTAGATATTTCTTTTCTATTGATGTTTGTGTGTTTATGCATGGTGTGATGTGTGTGAGATTTTGGGTATGCATGTAGTAGTGCAGGTTCACTTAATGCCACAGTGTGTGACTGAAGGTCTGAGGCCAAGTTTTGGGACTCTCTTGTTATTTCTGCTGTGCGACGTGCACTTCAGACCAACTGGTCTGTAAGCCTCTGGTTGACTGTCCTGTCTCTACCTCCTCTCTATAAGAGTGCTGGGATTAGATACACAGGATTATTCCAAACTCAGGCTGTCAGGCTGGCACGCAAGTACTTTACCCACCCACCCACCGAGGTGAGCCATCACCCTGTCCAATGTTAGGCAGTTCTAAGACTACATGTAGTGATACTGTAATGGTTTGAATAAAAATGGCCCCCATAGACCCATAGGGAGTAGCACTATTAGGAGGTGTGGCCTTGTTGGAGGAAGTGTGCCACTAGGGAGCATGATTTGAGGTCTCAGATGCTCAAGTCATGCCCAGTGTGACATTCTCTTCCTGCTGGCTGCTGATCCAGATGTAGAACTCTCAGCTACCTCTCCAGTACTGTCTGCCTACATGCCACCATGCTTCCTGCCATGATCATAGTGTACTAAACCTCTGAACTGTAAACAAGTCCCAGTGAAATGTTTTCCTATATAAGAGTTGCATTTCTTAGCATGATAGTCATGGTGTCTCTTAGCAATAAAACCCTGACAGATCCCAACATGGTTTTTCATGATTGTCTCTGCATGATTTCTTGCATGCTCTTCCTATGAACACTGACCAAGCAGGTGCAGACACATGCAGGCCCCTCTGATACTTATAAACAATCACATTTTGCACATGTCCTGAGTCTTTGCCAACTACAGATTTTCTTCCTCTACAATTTGTTCATATCCAAGCATTTGTGTTCTTCATTAAGAGGTAAGTATAATGACTTAAAATTTCCTATTTTCATAAGAAAATATACACATTGTGCTATTTGTCTGCAAAGGGCCAATTACTTGATTTTAATATGCAAATATAATTTATCAAAAACCTTGAAAAAGGAGTCCAGAAAGAACTCGGAAGAAGAAAGTATACACATGTTCAGGACAATCCTTTGGATCTCAGAGACAATGCTGTCAAGGAGACAGAGTGGAGTCCAAAGGTTCTTGGAATACTTTCCCAGCTGCAGTCATTTCAGGTCCATGACTTCCAAATGTCTTCCCTTGCATAGACTATCTCTAGGCAGAGTAATGACAACTAACCAACCATGACCAAGAAGCACCTAAGACAAGGATAAGTTAATTAGGAATGGCCACATAGTCAGGTTCAGTGTGGGAACGAGGACTTCGGTCTCTTCACACTGCAAGGCCAGCAAGTGTCCACTAATGGGTGCCTTTCCCAGGTTGCACACATCAGGACATCCACCATAAATGGCTGGCACCCGACTGAGGGACTCTTCCTTATGGAGGCAGAGCCACATGCTGAACTCGAGCTGGAGCTCAAATACCAGCTCCTTCAGAGTCCTCTGTCCATATCCTCTACCATCAACTTCACAGCTCAGTCTCTGTGGGCACCGCAGAATTCCCTCCACATCCACATGGATGCAGCCTGTCTAAGAAGACTCCTGATTTCCAGTGCCCTGAGCCAGGAGCCAGGACTTCTTCCACTGGGTTTCCCCAGTGCCAAGCAGATCATAAAAGTCCAGTACCTGCCCCCAGTGCAGATCATAAAAGTCCAGTACCGTTTGCTCCAGCTGAGATGGAAAAGCTGACATCATTCACCTCACATGCCAGAAGAATGACTGCTACCAAACGATGAATAAAACATGATTGTTTTGTATAAACTCAGAACTCATTTCTTTTCCCCCACCAAACCATAGCAGTAAAGAAGTGACGAGTTTTTCCTGGTGTATTACAGTAGGAAAAGGATTGAAACTCGGAATATACTCTTAGATTCCCCTTCAAATCACCACGCGGCTAGCTTGCCTTGCTCACCTACACCATTTAATCCCACCATCCTGGGGCTAGCCAGATGACGTTAGGGTACACAGACAGCCAGGTCTCCCTGCTAAACAGTACCGGCTTTGTTGAAGATAAAGTCTCACTGGATTTTGATCTCCGAAATACCCCAGGCAATACTACCAGCATCTGGCTCATCACTCAAGGGAAACCACCACTTCTATAGTTGCCTGTACCCCAAAGTTATAGCAATGAGTACCAAAAGAAAACAACAGAAACCACTCTGTAAATACATGCTTTAATCATCCTATTTCTCAAAGGACACCAATATGCCTTTCCCTTCCCTTAGGGTACAGTCCAACATACGCCCTCAGCAATACACACTCTCAACAAGACATGACATCTCAGAGATTAACCAGGTAGAGTCAAATGCTTTGAGGACATAAATGAACTCACTTTTATTTTTGTTAAGTATGTGGTATGTTTATCGTATGTGGCGTGTGGTGCACATATTTGTTACGTGGATGTGTAAACACATGGAGGCCAGCGGGTTGACACTGGGCATCTTAATGCTCACTACCTTTAGTGTTTTTAGACCCATAGTCTCTCTGAACTTGAAAACTCATTGATTCGGCTAATTGGCTGGCCAGTGAGCTTCAGTGATCCACTTGTCTCTACCTCACTGCTGGGATTACAGGTGCATGCAACATCATCTAGTTTCTATGCGAGTGCTGGGGATCTGAACTCACGTCCCCATGCTTTCATGGGGCAGACTCTTCATAAAGAAATCTACCTCCTCGGCCTCTGATGAGCTCAGTTCAAAGGTGAATATTTGTTGTTGCTTCCAAAGGTATGCAGAGAAGTACTCTGTGCTGGGCAAGATTGAGTGTCATATACACAGTGAAGACCCCTTCTCACATGGACACCATACAACAGCATCACTGCCACACCTTAAAGCTAAGGTAACTCCTGTTCCAACAAGGAGAGGCACTTGCTAAAAGCCACTGCCTGAACTTGGTGCTATGGCAGGTTGCCCCATGGTAGACTCTCTACTGTTGATGAGGTAAGAATTCCCAGAGCTTTCCATCTATTTCTTCCATCTCAAATTTATCCCATCAGTTTTCTTGGACTTTTAACTTCTTCTCCCTGGCATTCACCACTGAGCAAAGCCAGTCATTTCCTTAATCTTGCTTTATCCTACTTCTTTATTGACTAGGAATGTGGCAGATTCTAAGTCCTTTCAACAGTCCTGGTACCAAGTACTTGTTGGCTAAAATCACAGTTCTGAAGGAGACCTACAAAAACTCATACAACAGCTCATCCCCATTAACTACTAAGCATGCATTTGAGGATTGTATTATGTATCTATTCTGTGTGATGACAACCGTGGGCTAAAGAGTGTAGGAAGGACAGTGTTTACTGAACATATGCTAGGTCCAGAGAAAGACACGTGTACATGTATTAGCTCTACGTCTGAATTATGTTTATGTCTGCTTTCTCAGCCTACTCAGACTTGGCAGAGGTCAGCAGTCCACTGGCTGAAGCAGAGAAGCTGAGATGACATACCAGAGCCCCACTCTTTACAGAACATCTCACCTTATGCTTGCCATGATGTTGAGAGTCCCTGGACACACAAAGAAAAGAATGGCCCCCAGCCTACTGGTATGCCTGGCTGGTCACTAAACACAGAAACTATGATTCCAGGAGTGGACACACAAATCACTGGGCATCTCAATAAGAGGCACCTATGTGGTGAGAAGAGAAGCACTAGGGGAGGTCTGAAGTAGAAAGACATGTGTCAGGCTGTGACAAGAAAGACAGAGGATGACTATGAAAGACCACCTCCACCTGTGAGCTCCCATCACACTGACCTATCTGGACAGCTGCCATTTTCACAGCCAAGCATCCACACACTCTGAAGAAACCAGCCACCTCTTTTTGTTTGCTCCCAGACACTCAGCTGAATACTTTGTCATCTGACCCTTCCAGCCCTCCCTTCTTATTGTCCTATTCTTGAACTTTACTGTGGACATAGTCTTCCCAGTTCTATGAGGACCAGGAAGGACCCAATTTGAGCCTGTCAATGCTTCTCTGAAGAGCAGCACAAGCAGATACAGGACCGGGCAGAGACCCAGGCTGACCTTCCCAGGGAACTGGCTAAGCCATTGTCCTTGAGAAGTCATCAATCAACAGCAATCTTAAGAGTCTCAATGATGACTGCTACAGGTTCATCACTCTTCTTGCCAATACAATGGCACAGATCTATATGTCCCATACCGGCACAAGCCATGAGGATGATCCAGTTGTAACCCGAGTCTGGTAAGCTCACAGTCCCTCAAGGAGCTGGTGTTGCTTACGTTCATGCTTTACCAACTCTGATTATATAGACACAAGTTTCAGTCTTCAGAAAGCCAAGATCCTCAGTACCAGGCTCCTCTAGGGGACCCACCCAGTCTTTCAAAATCCCCCTGGGAAGCAAAGTCTTCGTTTGGTTTGTATCATTCAAACAGCAAAAACCATCCCATCTATCCTTCCTAGCTTCCCTGCTGCTCCAGCTTGCCAATACTCCATTGATGACTCTCTAGCACAGCCCTGTGAAACTTTCTGCTTCTTATTGTCCACCTCTCTGTTCTCTTATGAAAAGGAAAACACCAGGTTATCTCTTGAGCCCCCATGGGTCCAGTACTGTAGTGGTGAATTAGAGAAATACAAAAATGGTACTATGCTGTCCATTGACAAAGAGGCATCAGACATAAATGGGCCTGGGGAATCAACGCACATAAATGCTACCAGAGCTCAAAGGAAGTGACCCTCTTTCTGAAGGAGTCAGCAAAACTTCAGAGGAATGGAGGTTCTGTGAGGCCAAGAGCTCAGGGAAGGCATTAGAGACAACAGAACTAGCAAAGAGAAAGACACATGTGTGGCGAGGTACAGAGTATGTTTGTGAGCCTGTGTAACTGGGGAGAGGGCATCTGGGGAGACTGATAAGGCTGAAAATGTGCAGGGCAGAACCAAGAAAGGACTTAGGCTTGATCCTCTGGGAGAACGTCAATGATGTGAGCCACCACAATGCTTTGGTTTAGGTTAAGGCAGTGGCAGCAGCAGCAGCAGCAAGGACTGGACAGAAATGACTGGAATTAGGAGCTACTAGAAACAGGAAATCTGCATACAAGATTCTGAGGCACCTGATGGTGAGGAGCACCTGAGCTCCTGCAGTTGCCATGGTGATAGAAAATCAGAACAACGTATGCAAATGGCATTGTCATGGAAAGCAGAGGCCAGGTGATTATGATGGCCAAGGAGGCAGCTAGCGATGACAGTGGTCTTCAGAGTGGACACTCACTTTTTCAGGTGCTTGGTGTCAAGATCCCTTTTAGATCCAGGAGAATCCCTGCTTTGGGACTCTTGAGAGCCAGGGTTGCTACAGAAGCAGGCAAAGTTAATACACCTTTCCCACTTGGAGTCCTTACTCAGGTGTGTAACCTCCTGCAGTCAGATAGTCCCACAGGGATGGTTCTAGAATTCAGTCCCATGGAAGGCAGCCCATGGTAGAAAAGTATAATTTGGACTCATCTTCCCATGGCCTTGCTGAAGACAGTACTCCAGACTAATGAAGTCTTCAGTTAGGCAATGAGTTTCTAGTACATTCTTTTAGTCAGAATTCCTTTCCATTATCTGAGGGTAACTTACTGGTACTCAGCCCATTCTCTACTCCCCTCCCAATCCCCTTCCCCCAAGTCCCCAGATAACAGAGCCTCTCGCTACACTGAGCAAATGGACACAAACACTCAGGGAGTACTTAGCCTGGACTCACACTTATTAGGCAATAGTTCCAAGGATCAATTGATCTGTAAGGGATTCCGGTATGGGGGCTGATATCACCAGAATCTTCTGCTATCCTCTGCCTCTTACAAGCCCTGCCCCCAACACAGAGCTGCTAAGGTGTGCTGGGGAGGCATTCTGCATATGTGAACACTGACCTGAATGTATTTCTTCTGTGGAAATCCAGTAAGTCCCTCCCTTAAAAGCCCTTCTCTCCTCAGTGCCTAGAAAACTTAGTAAAAATACTGAGAAATAAAAAAAAGAAGAGGGATATAACACATCTAACTAGATCTTGATAATTCTTGCCTCAAAGTAATCCATGGGGAAGGAAAATGACAACAAGAACCTTTGTGTCTTTGGATTCAACATCCAAATACAAACTATTGTAAATCACAAGCACTGGGGGAAAAGAACAGAGTGTGTGCAAAGACCGCTCAGCAGGTTAAACCACTAACTTTGCAAACCTGATGACCCGAGTTCAGGTCCCAGATCCCACAGTGGACAGAGAGAATCAAAGCCCCCCAAACTGTCCTCTAACCCCCACAGACATAGTATTTTTTAAATGTTCCGAAAATTATACTATATAGAAAATGCACAGGCTCTGCCATTATTTCCCAATGAGCATTTTATAGCCATTTATAAAATAACCATGCAAATATAACCAACCATTTACAACACAGCCATTTGATGCTGCTGTCATTTACATGCCGTTTACACTGCATTAGATTTTAAGTGATCTAGTGATTAAAGCACTTGGTAGCAAGTGTGGGCTGCATGCAAACATCCTCCCACTTTACAGCGGGAATATGGACAGTCACAGGTTTTGGTGTCTGTGGTGGCAGCGGGGGCCGGGAGTCAATATTCCACAGAAAACCAAGACAATTATATAAATGTTGTAGCTTACCAAAAGCAGACACCAGAGTTTGGAGCCTGAATGTCTCCCAAAGCCCAGTTGTTGCAAGCTCAGCCCCTAACCCACGACAGCACTGAGAGTGCAGAGCCTTAGGAAGCAGGGGACGGGGGAAGAATGTTAGGTTGTTGTTGAACCATTGCCTTGCAGAAGATTTGAGGCCTGGACTAACCCCTCCTCTTCCTCCTTTTTTTTTGTTTTGCTTTGTTTTGTTTTTTGGTTTGCTCTCAGCCACCATGAGGTAAGCTTCTGCTGCTGCTTCTGCTATACACTCCCTACCACGATGCTCTGCCTCATCTCAGGCCTAAGAGCAATTTGATCAACCAATCATGGACCCAAACTTCCAAAGCCATGAGCCAAACTGACCTTTCCTCTTTTTAAGTTGATTTATCTTAGGTATTTGTTACAATCACAGATATCCACCTAAGCCAGTAGATAACTCTTTAATCTAGGCATGGGCAGATGGATTATATACTTCTTTCTACTACTGATACAAAAATTTCCCTAATAAAAAACTTAAGAGATTAAATCCTCACTATCAAAATGAAATGATTATCTCTCAGAGTCCTAGTGTGCATGTGTGGCGGATTCACATTGCATGTGATTGCGCTAATATACCACTCTGGAATAGATAAGTAAGCACCAGACTCTGTGTTATTAGGAAAAGCTGGGGTTTAGTAATAATGCTAGCCCTCTACTAACTAAAGTGCTTACAGAGAAGAAGAGACCTCTACTAAGGAGATCTGTGCTAAGGGATTTGATCCCAGAGAGCACAAAAGCAGGCGAAAGGCAGTGGACTTTCCACTGCCCAGCTCAGGCAGCCCTGTGCATAGCTGATGTTCATGATAAGTAGGAGGCTAAGAGGTAGACTTATGTATACGTAGGAAGCTACTATCCATCCCGTGACTTCAAGTTCAGTCAAAACATACTAACATGGAAAGAGCCAGAAACACGCTGAAGGCTACGTATACGACATTTCTACCTCCCAGGAAGCCCGCTCAATTCTGCAATTCCCTAGTTGCCCATTATTGGGAAAGTAAGTCCACAAATGGTACGGTTGACTTCTGAGAAGCCAGGGTAAGGGAGCAAGCCTGAGAGTGCAGAGCTCAGAGCCTTTCCCATAGCTGCTGCCCTGTCTCTTGCTTACACTTGACCCAACAAAACACTTGAGAATCACACACACCACAAACGCAGGTATTTACAGAAGAAAATCCAAAGAAATGGGAGATGCACTACAGAGCCGCCTGTGTGACTAGAGTGTCTCTTATCCTCCTTTGTACTGTCTGGCTTCCAGAAGCTGCCTGCCGCCTACCTTCCCTCTGGGTCTGGTTCCCACTGCCAATGGGGCTTTGCTGACCCAGCTGCAAGTCCCTAGGAAGTGCAGTCTTTCCCACCCTGCTCAGGAGCAGATGCTACATATATTTGCATCTGAAATGCTCCCTCCTTCATTCAAGACACCAGAGACCACAGCTCCCTACTCCACTGCTTGTACTTTCCACAAGCAGTATTATCTGCTTCCACAAGAGATCAATACAAATGAGACATGATCTACAATGAACACTTTATGATTGTTCCACTTTCCAATAGTGACCATGGGCACCTCCACAGAGCCCTTGGGGATGACTCACAGGCCAGATGGACTCCTGTGGGACTGTTCTTGTTCACCAAGTCAGGGGAGCCATGCCTTGGGTTCACTTTGAGAGGCAGATGCCACATGAACTTCAGCAAAGCCCTTCATTGTGCTAGTAAAGGCCAACGACAGAGGCAGTTCCCTAGAAGTAACGGAAACCTCTTCCCCGCAGTACCAGCTACTTGTTCTTCAAAGGAGCATTTCCCATTGTTGGGAAACACCACTTCTGCATTCTTCAGGCAGTGGCACTTTTCTGTGGTCAAGCAAGTTTGGAAGAAAGCTGGATTCCATCGAGAAGTTTACAACATTGGCACAGTACACAATAGGAAAGTTTTTAATGTATGATTTCCCTTCATAGCAGCCAATGAGACTGGGGTTCTCGAGAGCTTCCCTGAGGATATGGTAACTTTAGTCTAACAGCTGCAGAACAGCTAAGAGGAAGCCAAGGAACAGGCCTGTAGTCTTCTGATACCCATTGATGGCACTGTCCACACAAGTCACAGAAGGTTCACAATTATTTTGTCATCTAGCTAACTTCAATTCTGGACTCCTCTGCAGGCCTAGAAACAAGGGTCTACTTCTCCTGATCATAGACACAAGGAATTACCCTGGCTTTCAACCTATACTCTATCAACCTTCTGTATGTACATTAGCCCTGAAAGACATGGAAAACCAGAACCCTATCCCTCAGAGCCCTTGTAGCTAAATTTCCAGAAATGATTTCAGTCTGGTCAATGAGACTCATGTTTGCAAAGTTCAGACAATGGAAGAGGCAGAGCTCACTTCAGTATCAGCTGCTCTCTGCTCCATGAGCAAGGCCCAGAGAACCTGGCTTTTGTAGAATGGTTTTCCTAGTCACTGTTCCCTTAGCCCTAAGGGACTAGCTTTCATGGGTGCCAGGAAGCAAGACTGAGGCACAGGTTTGCAGGGTTGGCTCTGGCAGCTGTGGCATGATCTGGACCAGTCACGGATGGCTACTGGACTGTGGCTCCATCTTAATCACTGAAATTGCAAAAAATGGTTCTGGAAAACCAGCTTCAGGGAAAGCAGCTTCCTGTTGGAAACAGGCTCCTCTCTGGTCCAGTTGTTTAATATGGTTTGAGGGTGATTGCTCCTGAGACCTCCACCCAGAGAAAGGTTCAGAACACCTCATCATCTCTCAAGACATCCTGTCCCTTACAGTAAGTTCCTTTCTCCTTTAACTTTCTATAATGGACTCTCTTTTCTACAGCCGACCCTGGAACCACGGACCAAGTCAAGCTGTGCTCAGACAAGGAGGATCATAATTCCCAGACTCCCCTTTGTGGCTTCCAAACACAGAACACCATCTCTGGTCCACGCAGATGATAAGCCACTCATGTGGCTGGCTGGGGCCAAAATGCTCAAGTACACCCTGCCAACTGGCTTTGTACAACTGTACATGCATGTTGGGTCAGATCAGCCCGCTATCTGTCTCCTTAGCAGGAATGAACTTGAAACACCTTGGAGAGTAAGGACTTTATGCTCTACTGCAGTGTGAACCCCTGTCCACACCAGACAGCAGCAGCTACAACAGAGCAACACACCTGAGTTCTAATCCCAAGCCATGTAAAAGGCTTCATTCCACTCCCACTCCTGCTTCAAGGAGATGGTAACATTATCTGCTCATAGGAAGACAGGAGGAGAATAGGCCTGGAGGTCTTTGCAAAGATAAAAGCCTATCAACGGACACCATTTCTTACTACTAATATTAATACTGGCATCCAGAATCATGAGGAGGAGATAATCCTTTTTCTACACACTTAAGAACATCTGATAAATCTTTAATACTCATAACTTCGGCACACTGGCATTTAGAGACAAAGTTTCATAAGCATCATAAAAGCCCGGATGCTCAAAGTTCAATGCTTCCTTTAGCCATGCATGGGAGAGGTCAGATGCTCAAAGTGCAAGGCTTCTTTTAGATTATTAGCCATGCACAGGAGAGGTGTTAAGAAGAAAAATCTCTGTCTTCTCTGGCGCTGTCAAGACTCATTTCTGGATTATTGTCACCTTAAGTTTCGTGTGCACTCTTCAAGATGGGAGGGTAGCTCCTGAATGCCAGGTTGTGTAGGACTGAAGCTTTGATGCCATTTTTGTTTTGTTTTGCTTCTCTAGTTTTTGATATGCAGAGATGAGAACTGGTCTCCTTTAAGCTTCACGCCCTGTTCAGCACTTCCTTGAGTCCTTTCCACATACACTGTGCTCTAAGGCAGCAGACAGCTGTGAAGCAAATGACTCTTCAGGAGAGTCAAAGAGGATGAGAGCCAGCACCAGGCAGACAGGAACTGACGGACTCAGCGCTCCAGCCACTACACAGAGGGAAGCTAGAGATTTGGACAGGAACATGCACAGAAAGATTTCCATCAGCACAAGTTTTGGGGGCACAGGAGAGGAGTCACCACACTGAACACCCAGGGTCCATCAGGGGGACCGTGTGCCAGGGCACCCCAGAGCCCACGCAGGATAGATCAGGACTACACGTGCCAGAAGGTTATCGCACACACAAACAGCCTGCACGATAACAAAATGCACACAGGATCCTTAGTGCACACAGAATACCATTAATCTCACCCATTTCACTTAAGTAAAATATCGACACTAAAAGCACACACATGCCAAACCACACATATGTGTGTATTAAAAAAAAAGAAGTAAAGTCATTTCACTCTGTAACACAAAAGGATAAGAGCTGTTCTGGCCCCAAAATATTCATTTTAAGATGTTTGAAGCATTTTCTTTCTCTAAGAACTAAATCCCATCTGTTAACAACAACAGTAAAGAAATCTGGGTAGAAATTGACAATGCAGTGCTTCAACGGCCAGCTGGACTAAATGCAATCTAACAGATCCTTGTATTTTTGTAGGAGAACTGATTTTTTTTAAAGATGAAGTTGGCTCTGCTTGATGTGTATATAGGAAGACATGTTTTAAAATCTACATAGCCACCCTCTACAACCCGATTAATGACAGTAACTTCCCCCAAGGACACTGGAGAATGAGCTGCCTACATAAATGTCACAGGCAGGGGTCTCTGAAAGCATGGCCTTCTGAAGAGCAGCACTATATTCTTGAAGATCTAAAAAAAGGGGAACTTTGTCAGGTCCCTTTCCTGCGTGCGTGCACACACACACACACACACACACACACACAACATTCTATGTGGAAGCCACATGGCATGATTAAATTTAACTGGGTGGACGAGTGGAAAACCACAGCATTAACAACCTAATTCTGAGGAGAAGTTCAGCCTCCAAATGCAGGAGATAATCCTAAAAGCTTTGGACCACTAGGAACAGCTTTCAACACCAGATTTCTATCCACCCATGAGTACTGAGATGGAAGGAAGAATCTCGCTGCTCATTGTGGCTCAATATCCTGCAAGTTAGCCTAGGATCTTCATCGTTTGCACTCTTACAATATATATATATATATATATATATCTGTGTATAATAGGTCCCATGCAGCTTATACAAGTCGTGGTGTGCGTTTCTGTATACCCATCCATATCCATACGTACCCAGGCACTCAGATGTTTCCAGAAAGACACAAGAGGCAAACAAGTCACCTTTGGGCAGGGTGCCTCGCCTGTCACCTTTTCAGCTTCTACCATGTGCCTTACTTTCAAAACTGGAAAACCTAGCCATCGTTATTTTTTCTTAAAATCACTAAGAGCCACAGGCCTGTAGCTCTGAAGCTGCATTGCCAATCTGCTCAGCCACCAACAGGCTGTAAATAAAGATATTTCATAGCTATAAATTCAACTCAGTACCAGGCCTATGCTCCCTCCCTTTAGTCTCGTCACACCATCATAGGAACCGAGGCAGGATCCTTCCGGTGACAGCTATTGTTCTCATTTTCTGTACAAAAACAGAGGTCCATCCAAGAGGGTGAACAACCTGCCTAGGACCACAGGCCTAGAAGCAGAGGAAGCTGAACCTGAACCTAGGATTCCTTCCTGATAGCCTTCCCTGCATTTACACAGTTAGTCTTCGGAGGGTCACTGCCAGGGTTCATTTATCCAGCAGGAAGATGGAGCTGTTATTTCAATTATCCTCTCACTAGGAGAGCCATTTCTTTTCTCAAACAGCAGTCAATGGCGGTTAACTAGCAGAACTTGAACTCACAACCCCCGCTCTGCCCCCATTACCAGTCCATATTGCTCTCCAGGAATCCATCACTATCTGACAATGTCCTGGAACCCCAGATGTCATAGCAGTCCTGGGGGTATGACAATTTGCATAGACAAATATTCTAGAACCCAATGCAAGAAGAACAGTCTAGTGTCAGGGCATAAGGCCACTCGCTCTGGAGAGAACAGCCAGAACAACAGAACCAAGTCTGAGAAGGCCAAGGGAGGTTTTATAGATCCTGAGCTCAAAACAGTGTACATGTGCACTCTCTCTTGCTCTCCTCTTCTTGCTGGCCTCTCTCTCTCTCCTCCTCTCTCCTCTCTCCTTTTTCTCCCCTTCTCCCCTCCTTCTCCCTCTAGTTCCCTCCCCCTCCCTCC
>LOJH01028659.1:0-15978 GCA_001685095.1 Ellobius talpinus | reverse complement strand
CCCATCCCTCACTAGAGAACTGACCACACCCTCCCGGGCCCTAGGATAACAGACCCCAATGACCCCGTCAAAGAAAATCTGGCCCTGCCCCTAATAGGAGAGCTTCACTTCCCCCATCCCTTCCAGGTACACTTGGGAAAGCTGGACCCACCCCTAATCATGAATGGGAGAACTGTCTTGCCCCTCACCTGAGGTGAGTGGTCCCAGTGATCTGTTCAGAACAACTCAGCTACCACCCAGGCACTCATCCAAGGTTTGGAGTGGATACACCCCAATATCTACCCCATTTATGACCTTCTAGAGCACATGAAAGGATCTCTATGACTCAGGGAAACTTTAGGATATCTGGGAAGAGTATCAGGTGAGGGTCCAGTATTGGTGTACCAGAGGTCTTGAACTTTATCAAAACACATTACACAATGANGATGAATGAAGAGGTGTTGTAGAAGCAAGAAAGATGGCAGAACAAAGTGGTTTTGCTTGTCTGTTAATTAATATTCTTATTTACATGTTTTTAGTTTTTATTTTATTATTTCTTTTTCAGTTTTCCTTTGGGGAGGATACTATGAGGGTGAAGGGTGGATACAGAAGGACTGGGAAATGAGTGGGATTGGGGTGCAAGATATGAAAGTCCTAAAGAGTCAATAAAAAAATAGGCTAATAAAAAAAGTCAAGGCATGATAAAGAACTATATGTAAAGGAAGGACCAGAAACAAAAACATATGACAATGGAGTTCAGCCAGAGCTGTAACACAGGTAACATTAATGTGTCCTTTTAGAAAGTAAACTGGGGACTCAGGTACACAGACCTCTAAGTAGGAATCCCGAAGAGGCAGAGGTGGTTCTGAGACTGACTTGTTCTGTATCCTGAGGCTAGACACTCACCCACTTTGTACTTTTGGTCTTTCATATGCAAATAAGAGTACTACAAAGCCAAGAAAATGGCTCAGTGGACAAAGCATATCTGCAAGTATAAAATCTAGAGTTCAGGTCCTCAGCAGTCATGTAAGTCCCAGAACTTAGAAGGTAAACAAGCAAAACTTTGGGCATCTTAGTAGGCTAGAATATCTGAAGTTGGCAAGCTACAAGTTCATTGTAAGATCCCCACCTCAGCAGATAAAGTGTGTGCACAGACATACACACACACACACACACACACACACACACACACTTTACACAGCTGCCCAGGAAAAGTCTGACTTCAAACTGAAAGCTGTGGTAAAAGGAAACATCTGTTCTCTTCAGCACAGTGACACAGCTTTATCAGCCGCTCTCCAGGACAGGCCCAATGCTCAGGAGCAGCTGCCAGCACAAACCAGACTCCATGTGTTTTATTTCCTTTCCTTTCCTTTCCTTCCTTCCTTCCTTCCTTCCTTCCTTCCTTCTTTATTTTTTCTCTTTCTTTTTCCTTCCTTCCTTCCTTTCTCTTTTTCTTTCTTTCTTTCTTTCTTTCTTCTTTCTTTCTTTCTTCCTTCCTTTTTTTGCTTCCTTCCTTTCTTTCTATTCTTTTTCTTCTTCTTTCTCCTCCTCTTTCATTGGTTTCTAGAGAAAGAAAAGACATGAGGTTGGGTAGGTAGATATAAAAGGGAGATTGGAGGAAATAGGGAAACAGAAAGAATATGTTTAAATATGCAATATAAAATTCTTCAAGAATAAAAAAAATAAATTCAAGAAGAGACAGATCTTGGAGTTGTGGTAGGTAGAAAATGTACTCTTTCTAAAGTTTAGCTCTATTATAGAAGAAGATGTGTGTGGCACACCTTCTTGATTCCCACAAGGCCTGAGGAAGTGAGAAACATTACAGGGTACTCTCTCTGATTTGTTTGGATACTTACCTCCCAGGACACATGAAGTATACCTTATAGCTTAAAGCACGGGTCAGACTTTTTTTTTTAAGGAATAGATACTGTATCTGCTACAAATTATTTTAAAACATTCTCATTGTGATATTTTATTTTTTATTTTATGTATATGGGTATTTTGCTTGCATGTATGTTGTATAGTATGTGTATGAAGTACCCCCCCAAATATGCCAGAAGAGGGCATTAGATCCCCTGGAACTGGATCTGTGAGCTGCCATGTGGGTACTAGGAGTTGAACAAGGGTCATCTGGAATAATTCCCAGTGTTCTTAATCACTGAGCCATTCTTCCAGCACCATAAAATATTCCTTAAAGTTATTTTAAAAACCCTAGAACACTATACAGAACTGGACCTCCGTCCATTTATTACCCATAGGACATAGTTTCCTGTTCTCTTCTTTTTAAATTTGCCATTTTTAGGATGTGTTGACCAAAGTTCCTGTCCCACCCAGTCTTGTAGCTAGCTATTCAGTCCCAAAGAAATACACAGAGGTCTACATTAATTATAAACTGATTGTCCTATTAGCTCAGGTTTATTATTAACTCTTATAACTTATATTAGCCTATAATTTTTGTCTGTGTTAGCCACACGGCTTGGTACCTTTTTCGGTGAGGCAGTCACATGTTGTGTCCCCTCCATCTGGGTCACAATTACAGACTCAAACTTCTCTTTTCCCAGAATTCTCATTGCCCCACCTCTGCTTCCTGCTTGGTCGCCCCACCTATATATCCTGCCTGGCTACTGGCCAATCAGCATTTATTTAAAATATAAGTGGAAGGCTATAGAACATTGTCCCACAGCAAGGGTGTATTTCTGACTTATTAGATTTCAAAATTCATGTAAAGAGAAATGAAGTTCTCACAGTGGTATGCTGACTATCAGTAATTATCAAAACAATAATGAGATATTTCTGTTACCCTTAAATCCCAAAAGTCATTATAAAAGATTTTATCAATGTGACAAACGTACAAATGAAATCAGTGACCTAAACTGGCTTTTGTTAACTTTATTGTCAAGGCAGAAAAATGGATGTGTACTAAGGAATCTAACACTTTATTAATGTCATTTATAAAGTGTAGGGCATTGGTGGAAAAAACTTTCAATTTTCTAACTATTTGAGATTTGAACCCTAAGAATTTTTAATATTACATATGCCTTTTATATCTTAGAGGGCTTCTTGGATAATCTCTTAGCACTTTTTATGAAATCAAAATGTAAAAACAATTGCCTCTGTTAACGGAAACACATCCCATCCAGGTAATAGACAAGTGTATTGCTTAGCTGAGCTCTCCGTGTCACTCCGCAGCTGCTTTTTTGGCTTTCTCTGAAGCCAAGTGCTTTCCTGACTCCTTATAACACAGAACGGTCAAGCAGAGTGGTTTCTGAATCCTTTTGGAAACATATCGGCTAACATTTCTGATGCTTAAGTGCAGGTGCTCAAAGTGATTAGAAGATTGCTTTCCTCCTGGGATAGTTAAGAAGTGAAGTGGTTACACCCTTCATTGTCAATTTGGTGTGTTTCAGCATCACCCAGGAGACAATCCCGGGATCTGCATGTGACAGACTACCTAGATTAGGTGAACTCACTCTTCCTGTGGGAGGCATTATTTCATGAGTCTTGGACTAAACAGAGGTCTCTGCTTCATAATGATGGATTCAACAAGACCAGTTGCTTCAATAGCCTAGAGCCGTATGGCTTCTCTCTGATGGTGAACAGTCTACCCAAAGTGTTAGATGAAACAAGACCTTTCACCCTTAAATTGCTTTGGTCAGAGTATTTTGTCACATTAATGAGAAAATTAACTAATATAGGAGACCAAGGATTTACTAGTGGTAACTAGTGAAATGCATGCTAACCAGAAAATGTTCTAAGAATGTGCTTAGCCTCTAGTCCATATGGAAATGGAAAGGGTCTTCTTTGCTTTGAACATATCTTCTTACTCTGTCTTGTAATATACTGCCAGCTCCCATAGATGGTTAGGCACTGGCCTTTGTGTTCCTGAGGTTGGGCATATAACGGGCTTTGGTCAGATATGCTTACCTAAACAAAGCAATAACATAGAACTACACCTATATGTAAAGTTCTAATAGCTTAAATGACATTTTATGAAGTCATAGTTTAAAAAGCAAGACTATAGACTAGTTGGTGTTGAAGTTATCCTAAATAATTTCTGGATTGCTGTGCTTATACTGAGGATAAGAAAGGAGAGTTGCCATAGGGTACCTAAAAGTGGGTCACTGCTGGGAGAACACTTTACTATTGGTGGGTTAAAGATGAAGCAGGTCCCTAATTGCAGCTTCAACTTCTGTCTGTCGATGTCAGCACTACTCTGGGATAAATTTCTAAAATGATAATACTTTGATTTAGTATTAGACTTTTACCATTCACTGAACTTTGCCACCTATTATTTTCTTTCATCCTCACAAAGAGCCCAAGAGGGAGAGCAATTTTACAGATGAGCAAATAGCAGCACAGTAGGTTAAGTGACCAGCAGAGGGTCACAAAGTGATTTTAATAGCAGAGCTGGGATCCCACACAGGCTTTGGGCTCCCAATCTTGCACTTATTTTCTGGGACGTGGGTCCCCACTTTCCAAGCTCTGAGGACAGAGCTGTTCAAAGAACTGATGCCAGGATAATACTGTTCTGTGTCTAGGAAGGATCTGGTAACTACCTAGAAGATGAAAAAGGAAGCACGGAAGTGAAGGTATTAGCCTGGTAAGAGATATTCAGTAGGAGCCTATTGTGCCTGGGAATTACAGTGATAAAAGCACTCAGTGGTTTAGAAGTGGTTCCCTTGTGCTTTCAGACTTCACAGTCTGGGCTAGATTACAGGAGTATTGAGATTATTGAACTACATATACTTTACCATTTCCTATGAATCCATGCTCCTCAGCCTTGGTACCCAGCTATAAATGCATGAAGTATGCTAACTCATCATTGCTTTTTAAAGCCCAAAGCCAACTATTCTTTTTAAAGAATCCATGTTGCTACGTATAATGAAGGCTTTAGGGATAAAAAGAGGAATAGTGAAGCTGATGTTTTTTTGTTTGAGCAGTTCACTGTTCTTTCTTGGGTGATATACCTCTTTGGAGAAGTAATGAAAACTACTGACCTAATTTCCAGAAAGAAAGAAATACTACATTACGCACATAACCCAGACACAGTTTTATAAATAATTAAGAGGGAAACTTGGAGTTTTCATATGCTTTCATTAGGTTGTAATGGGAATTAATTTATCTTTCATTGACAAATGATATTACTTCATACAACAGCATCCCGCAGTATGCATCCACTAATAACTCAAGGCGAGAAATGACTCATTGAAGAGAAAAAAAGTCTAAGTGAACAGTATTAATACCAGGTCCCTGAGTAGTGGCTCAGACCTCTGTTCCTATGTTCATGCCCCCAAGTTGTAGGTGAAGACATCAACACTGTCCCAAGAAATGTCTTGACATCAGCAAACATGAGTCAATTTAAAAGAGTAATAGCTCATTCTTTCCCTGTTACAGGTGCCATTTAAAATATCGATCTATTAGTCTCCAGAATATTTTAAAGCATCCCCTAAAACATCTTGCTCCAAAGATATAATTAAAATGTTGATCATGAATATACATAGCTATCTCCATTAAATTCATAACTGCTTAACACGGGACAGAAGCATTTTTTTAGGATGAAAAACCAGTCTTAAAAACTAAACATTGTAATATTATAGGTGGGAGACAGGCTATGGGTGCATATGGGATGTCTTAGGCAGGAGCCCACTCAGGCAGTAAGGAGGCCTATGCTGGGGATGCAGGAGGAGGCAGCTGTGTTCAGATTCTGCCTTCACTGCAAAGGCATAGCCAGCAATTGGGTATACAGGATAGTAGGGCTGAGTGAAAGCAAAAACTCAAGGATCTGTTTTGGTTTGTGTGTTAGAAGGTTGAAGCTGGTATGAATAGAGATTAGAACATATGTATATCCAAAATCCATCTTTGCACATGTTAACTTTTATTTATTTGACAACTAAATTGAAATGTTCAGTTGATAACTGATAAAGTACATAAACCCTAGATTTCTGAGAAGGTATATATTCTAAATTTGAGCAATTGAAGATTGTGGTATATACAGGGGTAAGCAAGTGCATTATGGTTGGAGAAGAACTGGATTTAGCCCTGAGCGTTGCAGCATTAGACAGTTAAACCTTTAGTAGGCTTCTCTGTGCCACAGGCATGTGCACAAATGGCAGCAAAGAGAAACAGACATGCATTAGTTCCTCTTCTCTGCCCATTAGGAGACTGTACCTCTTCTCTTGCACTGATATTAGCTCTTCTTTAATTCCAGATTTCTAAAGAAAAAGCTGGGTGTTTCCTGCATATAACTAAGTGAAACCCAGGGCAAGAAGCAAGTATAGGCCAATGTAAGACCCTGTCATATGTAGCCTGTGCAAAATAGAATGTGTGTAGAGCAGGCTGTGTCCACACACAGCTATCAGGAAGAATATAGGTTGAGAAGGTGTCTTAGTGACTTTTCTGTTTTGTATTAAAACACTATGACCAAGACAACTTATCAAAGAAAGCATTTCATGCGGCTTACAGTTTCAGAGCCTCAGAGTCCATGATGGGAGACTGAAGGGACAGTAGAGAGATGGCATCTTGATCTACAACTGAGAGGCACACTGAAATCCCAGGAACCTTTTGAAACTTCAAAGCCTGATCCCAGTGGCATACATCCTCCATCAAAGCCACTCCTCTTAATCCTTCTCAAACAGTTCCAACAACTGGGGACCAAGCATTTAAATATATGAGCCTGCAGGAGGGGGGCATTCAAACCACCACAGAAGATAGATGCACGCTAAAGATACATGCTAACTACAGTATTATTCCCTGGCTAAAACCTTGTGTCAGATTATCCACGGCTCTAGCTCCATGAATTTTGATCTCCTGAAATTAAAGAACACTTATTTTTTCTTTCTATGTGTTTTAGGCACTGGCCATCTTCACTCTTTGTTAAATTAAGATGAACTGATGTGATATGAGAAACAAGGTGCGGTGCAGAAGCTCTGGGCTTCTGGCAGGTCTGTGTGAGCTTTATTTCCTCCTCAAGTGATTTCAAAGCATAAATTTGATGCAAAATCTTGAACTGCTTTATTTATTTTGATTCTTTGTTTTAAAAGAAATGGCAGAAACAGAAGGAGAAAAACCCATATTTTGTACAAAAAGCAATTAAGACTGAGAAAAATCTTTAATCACTTCCCAAACTACCTTTTCTAGATTTGTGGGAGAGGTTTAGTCGGGTCTGTGGGCTCCTCTGAGCTTCATTATGGCATCAGGTTGCTTGGGAAACCTTTAAGAAGAGAACAGAACCCTTCTTGCTGCTCAGGAGTCTTCAAGGTGGGCTATGGACAACCCTTCTGTCTTGTCCGTGTTGACAGAGCCACTCCCATCCTTTCACTTTCTCCCTGGTTAAGCAGGATGCCATTAGTCCAGGTGGTACACTTACCTCAGTCTGATCTATTTAACATTTCCCCACACAAGACACTTTTTTGATTTTCCTTTCAATACCGGCGTGCACTGATAACAAAGGCAAAGATAACATGAAGACCGTAGAAAATGTCAGTTTTTTATACAGATGACTAAGCTGCTACCTACATCTCACTGTTGGTGGGAAAATTTCTCCTCCCCCAATTAATATTCAAAAGCCCACTGCTCTTTCCTATGTTTTCCAAGGCATTTTTGTATTTTATAAAGACTAATTGCTGTATAGGAAATAAGAGCACTTTTAGTCTCTAATGCCTTAACTGATCATCTTGGTCAAGGGCAGCTGAGTTACATATTCTCACCAACAAAAGCAAGAGGTTAGAGGCTTAGAGAGTAGACTAGATAGACCATGGGATGAAAGACTCCCCAAATCTCCAATACTGTGACTAGTTAACCCTAAAAAAGACCAGATAGTGGGGATCTTTTGATCCCCTGAAAACACAGTGCTTTCTGAGGAAGCAAACAGAAGATACTTTTGGCTTCCACCTCAACCCAGGGAAACGTCAGAGGCAGAAAAGGAAATAGAACACACTGAGGGAAGAGCCGCTCCACACACAGAAGTCTCTTCTATCTGCAGCCATAGATAGCCCTCTCTGGTTTTGTTCTCCCACATGAGAAAAAGATGGAGGTGTCTATTCCTATCACCTTTGTCTAAAGTGAATGAACACTGTTCCAGGGATCTTGCCTTTTATTAAAACAAAGCACAGCATACAAATGAAATGCTTCCTCTTTGGCTCCAGTGGCTTCTATAAGATTGCTCTTCAGTATAAGAGGCCCTTGTCTTTGCTTGTTAGCAGCCGCGTTTTTTAAAGAAAAAGGACTTTGCCCTCTTCTGTCATTGTTTGTCCCAAGAACCTTTTCTTTGCTTCTTTCTGCTTTCTTGCTTTACGTCCCAAGAGGGTATTTGACCTTGACTCTCAATTTAAACTATCAGCATCTCTGTTATTCTCCCATGAGGATTTACATTTCAAGCCTCAGTTTTACTTGAGAAAACTGTAAACGTTGGGAATATTTGACCATCATCCTCTAAAATTAGCAAAGACTTCCCAAACTGAGTGTGGGCGAGATGAGCATGCTTTTCCAAAACAGGGGAAGAATATATGCAAAGCTCAGAAGATGGTACAGGTGCAAGATCCAGGATGGTGGTACCAGAGAGTGTGATGGTCAGAGGGTGCAGAATGGAACATTCCATAATCAGGTGTAGCCTGTGCACCAGAGGCAGCTAATGTTTGTAAGCGTGGGGATGACATGACTCTATATATTTTTAAGAGGATTATCAGGGAGGCAGTGTGGAGGGTTAAGCACACTTGGAAAAGACTTGTTTTCGATATGCCAGTCTAGGAGGAAACAAAAAAGTAGTAAAAATCTAGGAGAGATGGGTAAGCATCTGAAAGGTCTGGAGCAAGAGGCCAAGAGGACAGGTCTCCTCCATTGCTCGTCTATATCTGAGGCAGCACACCCAGAGCTGTCGGAAACTGCCCAGATGGCCAGCGGGATGGGAGGGCTTCACTAGTTATGTTTAGACCTAAGCCAGAAGTGAGTCTCCATCTTTGCTTTAATTTGTCTTACACTCTAAATCTTAGAATTTTCTTCCCCTGTTTCATGTATTCTACATGTATCTGCTTCCTGAATATCAGAAAACAGCTGGCTGTATTTTAACCAGAAAATATTTTTTCTTGCCGTACAATGCTAGTTTATGGAGCAGCCACGACTGATAACAGATGCTGCCCAAACATTTTAACTTTATGTTCCTTTTCTACTCTAAGATTTTTACATGGGTTTTAAAACATTTTATATAGTTTTCTAGCCTCAATATGTTTTTTTCCTAACATTATTACGTCTTTCCTCCCCATGTATAATAAAAAAAATTAACAAGTCCTGTTACTGTTTATTCCCCTTCTGTTAGGGAATAATATAAAATTTCATATATGCTTATAAAATAACTACTGAACATGCTAAAATAATCTATGGTATACTAAACATTATGTTCTTTGTGTATGTTTTATGTACCACTTCTATAAAAACATGCATTATTATAGCACGAGCCATCCTGTTTAAACTATTGTAATTCTGTCATGCTCTGCAGTGGCAATGAAATTAAACTGGGCATCACATATATGCATAGTATAAAGTATTTGAAAATTTTCTACACTTAAAGAGAGAACTATGTCCTTTTTAAGAGCATCAAAACCAGTTTTGAGTAGCATGTCACATTCATGTAAAAAGACTGAAAGTAAGGAACTGAACAAATAAAATAGCAGAGTGCTGTAGATGGTATTATATTTAATATTTTTCATTTAAAAGTATTTTTGTTTCAATTCATTCCTTTTCTTCCATGACATTATCTTTCTTTTCAGTCTTTACTGACTAAAATCAGCTAATAATAAGTTAAGGATGCTGTTCATTTTGTTGTGAAAAATGAGAGACTAGAATGACTTCTCGTTGAAGTGGATCATTTTACTAGACGTAAAATTCAAATATCTCCATCTTGAACTTGATTTTTAAATGCTCACTGCTACAATAAGAAGTAATAAATCTTTGCATAACCCCTAAGACATGATGTTACATAGGCTTCCTGAAAACCATCTGTGGACAACACAACACACACACACACACCACACACCACACACACAACACACACAACACACACACAACACACACACAACACACATACCACACACACACACTCTATTCCTTGTTATGGAAACTCATCTACCTTCTCTCTCTTATTTGTACTCAGTTTACAGTGAATTTGTAACTGCTTTGTGCTTAGCTGTCAAAATTAACAGTAATAACCAAACCAGGATAGTTTTGTCTTGTTTTGCAGTATCTCCCATTGTGCCATACCATATTATTTCAGGTATTTACCTGCAAATGAGTTTCCTCTAATTATTAACTGCTAAACTTGTACCTTCAAACTGCTAAAAATAGGAAAGATATTTAGAATGTGAGTATACTGAATGAGCTGTAGATCTCCATCCGACTACTCCCTATTGTAGAGAGTTCTCAAAATATGACCTGAGAGCCCTTGGTGAGTCTAAGACCTATTCAGAGCATCTGCCATACTAAAAGCACTTTGATAATAATACTGAATCTCATTGCCAGGGAAACATTCCATTTCTAGAACTAGATAGGAGATTTTCCCAAAGTTTACCTGATGTGAAACTGCAGCAGGCAAAATGCAGAAGAACAAATATTAATTGTCCAGTATAAGTCCAGACATGAGTCAGATTTCTAATAATTTAGCAAAGCACCATTCTTCTCACTAATGTTTTCAATTTGTAAATATGATTTGCTTTCTAATTTTTATTACTTTTAGATATGTTTTCTATTTCATTTAGTTGTATGTGTGTATGTTTATGTAAGTCTGCAGATGCCCAGGAAGACAAAAAGGGGGTTATGAGATCCCTGGATCAGGAGTAACAGTCAGTAGGGCTGATGTGAGTGCTGTGAATTGAGCTCAAGTTCTCTAAAAGAGCAGCAAGTGCTCCTGCATACTAAGTCATCTCTCCAACCCCAGTGTCACAACTTTTAATGATAGCAAGTAACTACTATTATTTTACTTTAAAGTTTGCAATAATTATTTAATTTCAAATACAGTAATCTTGCTTGATAAACTTAATATAAGGCACGCATGGTGGTATATGTCTATACACCTTGCTCTTGGGAGGTAGACATAGAAACAGAAGAGGAAGATGCTGATCATGATCATGAGTTCAAGAACAGACTGAGCTAAAAATGTCATACTCTGTAACAAAACATTTAAACAAAATGTATCCAGAGTTTCAATACTTTGTAAAATTATAAATGGAACTGGTAGAAAAATTGAGTTCTTTTATGTTTCTTCTTTTATGAAGTAGAACCAGCTACAGAAAGAGAAAAGATCAAATTTAGAGGACTTCTTGGTTACCTCTTTACCCAAAATGTCATATTTTAAGCTTTATTTTGAATCTATATTGATCTAGTTTTCAATTTTTACTCAATCGTAGCTAGTATTCCTATTTCAGAATTAGAATATATGGTAATTAATAGATTCCCAATACTTAATACAACACGTGCCAAAAAATGAGTAGAAAAGCAGCAATACTTACTTTCTGATATCTTATAAAACAAGACTCATTATGAACAAAATCTGTAGAGTCTGTCTCTATCCTTCATAAACTAAATGAGCCTGAAAGAGCACCCCCCTGTCTGTTTCCTCATCTGTAAATGCCATGCTTTGGTGAGTGACTGTGAAGGGCAAATTAAAACAATCCATGTGCAGCCAATGCCTGCCAGAGTGTAAGGACTAGATGAAACTCGCCTTGCTAGCTGCATGATCCTCATATCAAGCTGGAGAAGGAGGACTTGTTATTAAATCCTTCCGCTGGGAGGGAACTCAAGGCTCTAGAGGTCATGTAATGTATGTAAGGTTAAAAATGAAGGTGATGGGTTTCCATTTATATCCACTTCTGCTTGATGGAAAAGCACTTACAGTAGACCAAAAGGGGCTCACACCTGAACTTGCATTAGAATTATCCTCCCTCTAGAGTTTCTCCTTAAGTAGGTCTACAAGACAGTAAAATCTCTGAACTTTCCATGTTTTCCCTAGAGGTGCGGATGCTACCAACTCAAGAATATGATAGCCTCAGTTCCATAGAATCACGATTGGGTTACGGTAGCACTGACTCCCTATAGCACTATTCTAAAGCTGTCCAGGATATTCTCATTATGCACTTATGGTTTAGAAATATTCCTCTTCTGGTTTTCCTATATTCAATTAAAACTTACAAATGCTTCTATAAATTTATAACTAATAGTGTATCTAATTTGCTGCTCTATTGCTGTAAAAAGATAACATGATCAAGACAACATGTAAAAGAAATTATTGGGTCAGGGACTTGCTTACTGCTTTAGCAGCTTAGTTCATAATCATGATGGTGGGGAGCACGCCAGTTGGTAGGCAGTCACATCATGGGAGTAGTAGCTGAGAGCTTATATGTGTATGATTCACAAGATAGAGGCAGAGAGAGTATGAGACTATGCCTAGTGTAGATGTTGCAAACCTTAAACCCCATCCCCTGTGGCGCACCTCCTTTAGTGAGGCCACATTTCCTTATCCTTCCTAAACTGTTCCACCAACTGGGAACCAATGATTCAAATATATGAGCCTATGGAGCCCATTCAAAACACTAAAAAGAATAATATGATAGGTTTGTCAGTCAGCAACTCAAACCTATTAAGAAGGAAAGAAACAGAAAAGAAAAAGGCAGTTAATCAGTATAAATAGGTCTATATTTCCCTATCCTTTACACAATATAAAACTCAAGAAAAGCTGATGCAGATGCCACTCAACCTCCTTACCCTTGTTCCTTTTTTTTTACCTGTTACATGGGCACAGATATCAAGTCTAGGCTAGATTTTAAAAGGTTTGTTTTTAAAGTAATTAAAGATTATTCCTCAATCACCTGAAAATCTTAGATTAACAATGGCAACAATGAAACGTTTAAATTGAAGAAGAGCCATTCATACTACTGCATTCTATTTTCTCTCTCGCAGGAACTCATACTGTAACTGGGAGTCCAGAAAGTACTACTCGGGTCTAAGCCAGAGAGAAAGGATGCCTATGCAGGAATAACATATATGTATACTTTTGATGTTAGCTGTCCTACTTTAGAAAGTTTAGTGAAGAATATGTTTTTTGAAGGCAGCAGACATGATTATGGTGCAATCTGAGGAAGAAACACAACTTCTGTTTCCTCACTGTTGACATGAAACCTCAAATGGCTAAAAAGCATAGGTCCAGAGATGAACACGCCACATGATGTACGGCCGAAAATGTATTCTTCTGCATTTTGCTGAGGACATGGGAAGAATGCATTCTGGAAGTCATAGCTTCCTTCTTCATTTGTCCCACACTCTCCTTCTAGTCATCCCCTCTTCTGCTTCGAGATTATTATTATTCTCCAAGAAATGAAGGAAAGCAATGAATTTCCTAGTAAAGAAATTGTATGTGTGTAATATTGGAAAACCACGTTTTTCTCTTGAGAAAAGGTGAAAACATAAAAGAAGAATGCTGGCAGATTTAAAGACTTGGAGTGTGGTGGCATTTCATTTGTATTTTAATAAATAAAACTTGCCTAAAGATCTGGGAGTAAAACATTCCTACTGGTCAGCCTTACAGACCACATTATAGTAACACACACTTTTAATCCCAGTAACCACAATGACACATACCTTTAATCCCAGTGGCCACACTGGTTGCCCTAGAAACCAGGTAGTGCATACTTTTAATCACGGTGGTGCATGCCTTTAATCCCAGCTCAAGAGAGGATTATAAAATGTGAGGAAACAGCTCTCAACACACTGTCTCATTCTGAGATTCCGGGAGGCAGGATCATCATTTCAGACTGTGATCGAGGTAAGAGCCAGTGACCGACTGGCTGATTTGCTTTTTAGATCTTCAGGTTGAACCCCAATTTCTGATCCTGAGTTTTTATTAATCATGCTTCATTGGATTATGCATTTGGAGCAATTGAAAAAACCATTAGAAGTATTTACTGCTCAGTGAAAAGAGTATTTCAGAATAGAAAGTAGCTGGATGTGTGAAGAGACACTTGTGCAGATGAAGAATGTTAGTTTCTCTTTTAATCATGATGCTGTGGAGATAAAAAAATTGAAACTTACCCAAATTAACATTGGCATACTGTCCATAAATACTGTAGACAAGTCAGAAGGCAAATATCCTTTTTTGTCCTTGAAATACAGATTTGTTAGAAACCAGTATTCCTCCAACATGTGTGATCTGCTCAGGTTTACCTCAGCTCTAACATTAGCTGTGGAGCTGGGAACCTTCCATATTCTATCTGCCAAGCTAGGGAGCAGTGACACAAAAATGAGGACAATGTTCCTGTACCCACTGGATCTTGTTTACTCTGCTGACTAGTCATAGGTATTTTATTTCCTCATGCATCTTTTCTCAGTCTATATGAATATAGTCATCTTATAAAAAACTCTTGTAGGTTCTTCCTTTCTCCAATGTAAATACAACTAGAACTCATTGCAGCTCCAATATGCTTCCTCCTCTTTAACTCATCTTTGTTGAACCCAATGTGTTCTGAAAAGGATGCTATGCCCTATAAAATTATCAACCCACCTCCAGGGAGAGACCTAAGCAAGAGAACTGCCTTACTACTGATACCACAAACCTCCACCAACAAGTTTCAGCACTCAACCTTAGAGCACTCAGCAAAATCCACAGATTTAATTACAGCCCAGTAATTGTAGAAAAGATCATCCATTATTCTAACTGCACTAGAAGAGAAGAGCCTGCTCTAAAATGACTTGCAGTAGCATAAATGGAGATCTATTCATTAGGACCATGAAATAAAATGAAAATCTGTGTTGTTTGCAGAGCAATGTGATTACCAGCAACAGTAATGATATTATCAGAGGAAAGCATAGTGCCTGCTAGGACACAAGCATTCTTTCTGCCCTGGACTTCACTTTCTTCCTCTGATATGCTCACAATAGGACCCACACACCTACAGATGATCACAAACATTTCACCATGGTGTTTAGAGATGATGGTTCTTAAATGAAAAGATTCAGAAGCCATACTACACAGTCATTTCTTTCCAATGATCCTGAAAGTGTTTTGGGATTTTAGATTTTTATACCTTTTGGGTTACTTTCAGAGTATGTAGATTAAAAGACTAGCACAGCATTTTTCTTATAAAGGATTTTATTTAAATTGGAAATGAAACTAGTTATTGAGGAGTTACAGAGACTAAAAAACTAGAAATAGGGTCTTAGTGGGAAAAGCCCTAAGTAGTTGACTTAATTTTAATCTCAAAGGAGGATTTAGAGCAAGGATTATAAAGCAGGGGCAGGGAGATTGAAGAGATGAAAGAATAAAGTGACGCTGAGAAATTCAAAAGCTTTTATGTTTTATAATTTCAATTAAGAATGCAATATATTTGCAACCACTGAAATTATAACAATTCAGAATGGGATGGGATAATCAATTTCATCTGAAAATCTTTTTACTTGGTTTAATAGAAATGTGACAACTGACTGGGACAATGGGCGTGAGGATGAGAGCCATTAAAAGGAAGAATTTATAACCCTTGGCCAACACTGCAGAAAAGCTGAGAAAGAGAACTGAAATTGGAAGAAAAGAATGACAAGCAGTTAGCTAGAATGATTCCACAAGAAACTAATCATTCGCATTGGGCATTGAAAAGCAAAAGTAGAGACAAAGAATGGTACAGAAACAGCTGCTTCTTCGGTACTAAGTTTCATGTGTGTATGTTTACAAGCTATGCTGCCTAGTGAGAGGATGCTTGCATTGGTTCATCACAGAAACTTTCTTCTATACTTAGGGTAGATGTTCCAAGTCTCACTTCATAGACAGTGAAACTAGAACACACACAAGACTTCCAATCACAGTGACGAAGAGGATGGAAATTCTTTTTTTATTATTTTTTAAGGGTTTCTTTTTTATTTATTAAGAATTACCACCTTCTCCCCTCCTCCCATTTCCCTCCCACTCCCTGCACTCTGCTCCCCCTCCCTCTCCAGTCCTAAGAGCAGTCAGGGTTCCCTGCCCTGTGG
>LOJH01028658.1:0-10351 GCA_001685095.1 Ellobius talpinus | reverse complement strand
AAAAGCCACTTATGAGTGAATACATATTATATTTGTCTTTCTGAGTCTGGGTTATCTCACTCAATATGATGTTTTCTAGCTCCATCCATTTGTCTGCAAATTTCAAGATGTCATTTTTCCCCACTGTGTAGTACTCCATTATGTAAATGTACCACATTTTCTTTATCCATTCTTCAGTCGAGGGGTATTTAGGTCGTTTTCAGATTCTGGCTATTAAAAATAATGTTGCTATGAACATAGTTAAGCACATGTCCTTGTGGTGTGATTGAGTATTCTTTGGGTATATACCCAGAAGTGGTATTGCTGAGTCTTGAGGTAAGTTGTTTCCTAGTTTTCCTAGAAATAGCCATACTGATTTCCAAAGAGGCTGTACCAGTTCTCACTTCCACCAGCAATGCATGGGTGCTCCCCTTACCCTATGTCCTCTCCAGCATAAGCTGTCATCAGTGTTTTTTGATCTTGGCCATTCTAACAGGTATAAGATGGAATCTCAGATTGTTTTGATTTGCATTTCTCTGATAGCTAAGAATGTTGAGCATTTCCTTAAGTGTCTTTCAGTCATTTTAGATTCATCTGTTGAGAGTTCTCTGTTTAGATGTACCCCATTTTTATTGGATTATTTGTTCTTTTGATGACCAGTTTCTTGAGTTCTCTGTGTATTTTGGAGATCAGTCTCCTGTCTGATGTGAGGCTGTTGAAGAACTTTTCCCATTCTGTAGGATGCCATTTTGTCTTGTTGACCATGTCCTTTGCTCTACAGAAGNTACCCCATTTTTATTGGATTATTTGTTCTTTTGATGACCAGTTTCTTGAGTTCTCTGTGTATTTTGGAGATCAGTCTCCTGTCTGATGTGAGGCTGTTGAAGAACTTTTCCCATTCTGTAGGATGCCATTTTGTCTTGTTGACCATGTCCTTTGCTCTACAGAAGCTCACAGACACTGAGAACAACAATAAATAAATGGGACCTCCTGAAACTGAATAAATCTTCCATTTCAGGTAAAGAAACTGAGATTCAGTCTTTCTTAGAACCACAGAACTAGTGAGCAAAGAACTTACTTAAGCATAGTAGGTCTTCAAACACAGTTCTGTGACCACAACAATCACTGAGCTGGCACACCAAGCAGATACAGCATAACCAACCATGGCATTAGGCACCTTGAAGCCAGGTTGGGACCTCTGTTTCTCTATTAGTGGAGCTCGTGAAGAAGTCAAGCTTAACCTTCACAGAATCTCAGTGATGGCCAGCAAAGTTAACCCTCCTCTCTCCAGACCCTCTTTCTCCATTTCTGCATTTCTCTGTTGTTTTCCTCCACTAGAATTTTTTGGTTGACATATTATAACAGACTGACCTCATTTACAGAATGCTGTCTTTAAGAGATCTGTCCGTATCAATCCTGCTAAGCTGAATAGCCCTAAAGAACTGCAGCAGAAGGGAAGCTGTAAGAATTAAAGCATGCATGGGACCCCACCCACTGTTACCAGAGGGATCCTCAGGGAATGCCAAAGACCAGCCCTTGCCTGACAGCCTGGGAGGACAGCAACCTCAGGGTTCCCCTTGCAAGAGCTGAATTCTGAAGACAAGCTGCAGGAACTTAGAAGTTGACTCACCATCCTCCCCTGCCCCCGAGCTTCCAGAGGGGTAACAGCCCTGGTGACACCTTGATCTCAGCCTTAAGGAGTTCTCTGTGGAGATTAGCAGAGCCATGCTGTCTGCAGACATCAACTCCAGAGAACTATGAAATGCTATGTGTGTACATGTGCCATTCTAAGCTGCTACATGTGTGGGACTTTGTTATGACAGCCATAAGTTGATGCAGACAATACTTACAACTGCTGGCACACACTAGCTGTATAATGAATGTTTGGGTGGACAGGGCACTCCTTGGAGGCTTAACTAAGATTTTTTTGGTGTGTTTTGGAATTACACTCATATCCATCAGCTGTTGCTGCATAACAAACATGCACAAGTATGAGGATAAACAACAACCGGAAGGGTTGTCTTCTTGTCCACTTGACTACAGTATCCACTAGGGCCACATCATTTGGGTCCACCAGGCTTGGCTCCCAGACTGAGCTGGATCCAGGTCCACTGTAAATGTCTCTCCTCTCCCTTACACCAGATGCTGCTAATGTAGGCTTTTCTTATGGTGACAGGTGGCAGCTCAGAGACACAAGCTACACCGCAAGCACCTGAAGTCTCCGTTCAAGTTGTACCCTGGAACCATCCCACTGACCAAGGCAAATTACACGAGTATACCTAGGTCATAATGGAAGCAGTGCCTGCCTCCCATGCAGGTGAGTAAACAGTGGGAAGGTGTTCAGTAACGATTGCCTTCTAGTGGGCTGTACATGTGTTACTGGGACATTGAGGGACGTGGTGAGAGTCAGGGAATGGAATATTTGTAATGACAAATGAGTCACTGTGAGGTACAATCATAACATCAATCAATAATGGTTTGGATACCTTTTCCAGTATGTATCTGCCTCTCTGATCTTCAGAAGCTTTCTCAACTGTCAAATGGGAAGAATGGTGGCTCTTACCTCTTGGGACTCTTGTGGGTATGTGGCAATGCCACAAAGGTGGAGCTTTTAACATTGTGTATGGAGCACAGTCCAGGTTCATGGGTGTATACACCCCTTGCCTCTCACAACGGGGCCTCCCTAATGCAATAATGGGAAAGGCGAGGGTGGGCGAGCCTTGAAATTGTGTGGAGACAGATCCAACTAGGCCACAGTCAATGGCAGCCTATGAAGTGCATGGCTGTGTGGTGGTGGGGGACGCGGAGTGGGCGTGGGTGGGTGAGTACACTACACTGCATGTAAAGCCTGTCCCCGCAGGCTCTCAACAATGATTACAAGTGATTCTGAAGCGTTCGCTGAAACATGTTATAAGCCTTGATTACAAAGAAAGAGTGATTTTCCTCAAGTGGATCCTCCATCTGCTGGAGGTAGCCAGACCCCATTGACATGGAAGATAAGCCCTGCTGCAGAGAAACTCCTAGAACTCTGCAGGCTCCAAATTTGCACCAGAATGCATCTTGCTTTCCCTGGCAAACTTGACTGACAGATGCTCCCCCCCCAAAAAAAAGAAAATCCCATCTAGCCCTTCCCACCTTGCCCAGGCCTGGCACTCACTGTCATAGTCCATGGAGCAGCCTTGGAAATGGGCGATAAATGCTGTGCCTCTTTATTTATGAGCACTTTCTGCTCTGAGCATAATTCCCTCATTCTTTCCCCAGTTTGTGTGTAAACATCTCAAATAGGATTATTTTAAAAGAGTCTTGGGACACAATGGAGCTCATACTGGTCTGCACTGCAGCCATCATTCAGAGCAAAGAAAAGAACACATGGAGGGGGCCCTTGGGCTCTAGAAGTTGGCAGCAAGGTGGCAACATGGCAACCCATGGTTCCATCACACTGTGAGTATCAATTTGGGTCACCTATAGCCACTTGACCCCCGTGATAGTCATTCGCGTTTGAAAGAAGTCACCTGTTCCAAAGTTATGATGAAACTTTTCCTAGATCTGAGCTGTTTGTTAAATTCCCCAGTGAGAAAACTTCCTCCTTGGAGCATTAGTTGCCTAAATCTCCATCCCAGGAAAAGCAGCCAGGTCTTCTGATGCCAAGCCCAGAAGTCACTCTGCCGCTCCTTGTCACGGTCCTTTCACACACTCCTCAGAGGACAGACCCAACACTTAACATGTCCAAAACCTGTCTCTGTTACTGCCCCAGAAATTCCTTCCCCTCTTTGGGCCTCTGTTTTTTGTTTTGTTTTTGTTTTTTGTTTTTGTTTTTTGTTTGTTTGTTTGTGTGTTTTCTTACTGTGAGCCTCCCAAAGAAACAAATGTTAACTTGGAGAGTCAAGTGCAAATGGTTGATTTGGCAAATAAAGACGTCAGCGTGAAAGTGGGGATGACAAATGGAAGACGAACTATCTGTTGCTGTAGGACAAACGTCCCCAAAACTCAACAGCTTAAAGATAACACACGCAGTTTAACTCACAATTCCTGTGGATCAGAAGTCTGGGCAGAGCATAGCCAGGTGCCCATGGCGTCAAGGTAGCAGTCAAACTGTCATCGCTGGCTGCAGTGTCACAGGAAGGCTAAGCTGGGAGGAGGTTGCTTCAAAGCTCACTGGATTCAGTACCTCACTGGCTGTTGGTCAGAGGCCGTCTCACATCCATGTCCCTCTATGGAGCAGTTGACAGCCACATCTCTCTGAATGACAGGCTGAGGGACAAAAGAGACATGGCCAAGATGAGAGCCACAGTCTTCTTACAAAGGAATCTTGCAAGTAAAATCCTATTTTTCCATGCATATTTTATTCATCAAAAATGGTTCAGTATGCCCCCACGTAAAGGAAGGGTATCTCACGGGTATGTCAGACATCATTGAGAGACAAGCCAGTGGAGGATTAACGCTGATTCTCCAGCACTTTGCCTTTCTGGGGAGTGAGGCTTTGGAGAAAGCCCCCAGGAAAAGAGATGCAATTGCTGGAGTGTCTGATTGGGGTAACAGGATCCTTATACCTCAGTTCTCTCCTCCACAGAGAACTGTAAATTGCCAAAACTCCTGGCTGGTACCCTCCCCATGCTCCTCTCCTCTCTGGGGGTTTGAGCTTCACATCCTGTTCCATGATAGGCTGCCAGTGGAGGGTACATATCGAGCTACCTACTGAGCGCCCGGGGAACAGGTGTAGGACACACCTTAGAATCAGACATGGAAAGGGAGAGCGGACTGAGATAGCTCCGCATCAAACTCCATCGCACACTGATTCTATGAACAAGATGTTCACAGGTCAAATGAACCCTTCTCCGGACTCCAGTCATTGCCTCTTCTTGCATCAGGGCTGGTGGGAGGAGAATTGGTGCTGTACTGTCCCTTGTTGGGGTTCCTAAGCCACCCCAACCTTGAGATCCCTTTGTTCCCTAAACTCTCCCCAAGCCACGGGTCTAGTGGAAGATGAGCTAACAGCTCCTTGGCTCTCTAGCACGCCGTCAGGGTCCCTGTGTCAATCAGGGAAGCATCTCCACAGGTTTAATTCTTGCTGACGCTGACCTTTTCACTCTGAAGCTTCAGTTCTTTTGGCTTATCCTCCATCCTTCTTCCATAGCACGAAGGGAACTAACCCCCATTTTCTACACTGCCTTGATTACACTCCCCACTTTCTAAACTGGGAAATCCTATTTGGGAATATGTGGTTTGATTTTTTTTAATTCATAATTTTCAGAAAGGCAAAGATATATTATGATATCCTCATTGCTTCAGGCAGTACCAGGTACCCATGGCCATCTTAATTGCCCACTGATCTGAACTAAACTATACATCCATCAATGCCTGAATGAACTGTGCAAATAGCAAAGAAAGGTCGTTATGGCTACTAACGTGGGTCAAAGTTCAAACACTGAGTGGTTACTTGGCAACCAATACTGGTGGGAGGGTACCTGACAAGGCAAATAGACTTTACCTTTGCTATGTCTTAGGCTTCCACTACATGGAAATAATCTCATTATAACAAAGTCACCATGGTCCCAAACAGAAGTTTTATTTTAAAAATATTAAATAGCAAATACGGCCTGGATAGGAGCAATCAGAACAGACTCCAGGAGGCTTGCTGCACGGGGAACGCTGGCTGAATATCAACCTTGGGTCTGGATCATATGTGTCCCATTGTCCCCTAAAGCTTCCCACGAACTTTCCCGCTGCTGGCCAATCTCTGCTCTCCACAGGAAAGCAATCTGTTAGCATCCTTGTGAAACACTTTATGAACTATGGGGAATTGTTTTCTACCACAGAGAGGTACCCTTCTGCTCCCTTCATACTTACCAGCAAGTCTATGTTATTTAACCCGACATGATTTATTCTGTAGCTCTAATGTCAAAGGGTTAAGGTTAATAATTCATTGGCAAATCCATCCGAAATCACTATCCTTGCATTTGCTGCAATTCTAAAGCAACTGGGGAGCCTTCCTTTTCTTCCTGCACCACTGCCCCATCACCCCCACCAGCCCTGGCTCCGCTGTGTATTTCTTATGAATCTGACTTTTGATCTCTAGGCCCAGGGCCAGAGGCATGGGCTGACTCCCGGGGGCTGACCAGGCCTTTGCAGAGCTGAAAAAGAGAGCACCGCTTCCCAGTCTCAGAGCAGAAAGTAAAGTGCTCTTTTTTGTTCTCATAATCTATTTTGAAAGGCCAGTACGATTTGTATTCTATTTCACAACCCTATATATGGAACTAAATTGTGCCAGGCTTCATCTCCAGTGCATTTCAAATCTAAACTCATTTAATCTTCAGAGCACCGTACAAGGCAGCCCCTGTTATTGTCCACACGTTGAAGCAGGAAAATAAAACACAGATTGCTTAAGTAACTGCCTCAAAGTCACACAGCTAGTATTGGAAAGCACAAGAGGGCTGTGCAGATAGCTCAGGAGGCAAAGTGCTGCCACACAAGCATGAGGACCCAAGTTCAGTCCCCAGAACCCAGGTGACAAAGTCATGCCCGGGGTGTTCTTGTAATCCCAATACTGGGGAGGCATTGGGGTTTGTTTGCAATGCCAATACTGGGGAAGTAGAGACATGCAGATTCCTAGAACTTGCTAGATAGGTAGTATGGCCTAATTGGCAAGTCCAAGACTAGTTGACCATATCTCAAAAAAAAATTCAAGGTATATGTGCTTAAGGAAGAACAATACCTGAGCTGTACTTTGACCTCCATATATACATGTATACACACACGGGGGGGGGAGAGAGAGAGAGAGAGAGAGAGAGAGAGAGAGAATAAAGTAAAATGGTAGAATTTCAATCTGATCTGGTCCAAGAACTACATTATACACATAAAAGGTTTTTTATTATTATTCAAGTAATTTTGTGTGGTCACTCACAAGGGAATTAGTACCTAACTTATGGCAGTAGAAGACACCACATTCAATAAGTACCCATAATACACCATGCTTTCTCACAGAGTTCCCACTGTGCCATTGTGCTGTCTCCCAGTAGTTTTAAGAGGCAGACCTTGAAGTCTCCAGCTTATAACTGGACTCACTGAGTTTAAAAGCATAGCACAACGGAATCCTAGTACTGTAGATCGGCGGCCACCCAAGAAATTCTCATCCAGTTAATTAATGCATTAGTTACTTTTCTATTGCTTTGATAAGACACCATAACCATGGCAACTTCCAGGAGGCAGGTGTGGTGGTTTGGATGCCATTGGCACCCATGAGCTCATAAGGAGTGGCACTATTAGGTGTGACTTTGTTGGAATAAGTGTGGCCTTGTTGAAGGAAGTGTGTCCCGGTGGGGGTGGGATTTGAGGTCTCTTTTGCTCAAGGTTTGCTCGGTGTGACCTTCAGACCATTTCCTGTTGCCTCTAAGATGTAGGACTCTCAGCTCCTTCTCCAGAACCATGTCTGCCTGAGTGTAGCAATGTTCCCAACATAATGATAATGGACTGAACCTCAAACTGTAAGCAAGCCCCGCGACCCCCACTCCGTGTCCAGTTAAATGTTTTCCTTATAAGAGCTGCCAGGGTCATGGTTTCTCTTAGCAGCAATAGAAACCCCAACTAGGACAGCAGGGTTCATTTGAGTTTGCAATTGGAGGGGGAGGGTAAGAGTCCATTACCATCACAGTGGGGACACATGGAAGCAGGTAGCCAGCCACTGGAGCAGCAAGCTGAGAGCTCACCTCTTAAACTACAAGGAGGAAGCAGAGAGAGTGAACTGGGAATGGCACCTAGCTTTGAAACCTTGAAGTCCTCCCCAGTGAGTGACATTGCCTCCAGCAAGGCCATCCCTCCTAAATTGCCCAAACAGAACCTCTAACTGGGCACTAAATACTCAAATGTCCTAGACAGTGGAGGGTATCTCATTCAAACCTCCATAATTAATTATGTCTAAAGAGATACAAGCTAATTACAATGATGTCAAAATTTGAGCCTAGACCTCTCTGACCATCCTCCTGCAAACTGTCAAGGATATCCCCAAGAACAGGGAGAGAAATGTGGACCATGACTCATTTTTATGAAAATATAATTAACAGAAATACAAATGCATTAAACTTTCAATATAAACATTGGTTAAAAATGATAGCATAGATATTGACTTTTAATTATTGAGACTAATAAAAGACTTCATTTTCAAACATTGTGTCTTTCAACCTTGATTTCTCGTGTTTGGTTGTGAAGAGTGTACATAACTCTCTGTCACTGTTGCTTAGAGAGATTTAATCCCAGGCAATTAATTTTGCTATGTGGTACAAATTATGCCTTTAAAAATATAACAAAATCTCTTGTTTCTCCAAGTGGTTAGCTAACTATCTTACTGTCTTTAACTGAATAACCCAGTATTTCCTTAACCACAGTCTTCATATGTATGTGTGTGTGTATGCACATGTACTTATATATGCAGGTGTGTATGCATGTGTAAGCACATTTGTGAGAGCCAGAGGGTAGTTTCAGGTTTCATTTCTCAAGGGTCATCATTTTGCTTATTTAAGATAGGGTCTCCCCTGGTCTGGTATTTGCCGAAGAGGACCAGCCAATTCCTAGATTCCACCAATTTCTCTTCCCCAGCAATGGAATTATAAGCACACAGTATACTGTCTAGCTCTTAAAGAAATGGATTCTAGAGGATCAAACTCAGATCCTCATGCCAGCAAAGCAAGCAATTTACTGCCTGAGCCATCTTCCTATCCTGCCTCCCCACCTTATTATATTTTGTTATATTCTTAAATTATTGTTCTGCTTTTAATTTGAAATAATTTTGACTTCTAGAAAACCAGCAGATAGAGAGAGGTTGAGGTAAAGAATGCCCATATACCTTTCACTACCCTTCACTGTATAATGATTTAAAAATATAAAATTGATATTGCTACAATGCTGTGCACTAATCTATGTGCCTTTTTTGATTTTTGCCAGCTTTCTCAGTGATTTCCTTTCTCTGGTCTAGGACCCCATCAAAGGTCTTGCACTGAGTTGGCTTATCAAATATCCTCAGTGACCTCCATCTGACATTGCTCAACCCTTCCTACCTGCCCTGGCTGTGACACTAGGGAGGATTCTGGTCAACTATTCAGTAGAACATGCCTCGATTTGGTTTTGCCTAATGCTTTCTCTGTGCTAAGGTTTTGCATTTGGGACAAGAAAATCATAAAAGTGGTTTCCTACCTTACTGGTGCTGTGTGTGTGTGTGTGTGTGTGTGTGTGTGTATTGGCTGCCAAGTTTCATCACTATTCTCTTATCCTTTTTCTATTAGTAATCAGTGAACATCTTGTTGGGAAATTTGAGGGTACCATGCAAAATACCCAGCTACCCAACCCACTCCCCATTGTTAACCTTGGTCTCTAATTGTAGAAAACTATAAAAATCATTAGCATGGTGGTGTTTGCCTGATGCAAGGTTCTGTTTCCACATTCCTCCACACTCACTGACTGGCATTCCTCTGCAAGGGGATGCTGTCCCTTCCCTCCCAATAAACACAATTTTTTATTTATAACAGTATAGGTCTGTGAATATTTATTTTACTCCAGAGATTATAATCCAATTCTTATGGTAAATTCTAATATGCCATTTTTCCTCCTTCTAAATTTACTCTTCTATTTCATTGATGTTTTTGTATATTCCTGTCCTAATAATAACATTGTCTTAACCATTACAGCTTCATAATACATATCAGAGTCTGGACATTGAAGTTTTCTTCTCATTATTATTCTTGCAGAAAGTCCTTGGTGGGTTTCTCCTATTTATCTTTCCAGATGAGTTTTTGAATAATTTTTGTCAATTTACACGATAAATTCCTAAGGGCATTCGGTTGAAATTGCATTCAATTTAGAAACTAACTTAGGGAAAATTGTTTTCTTTAAAATATTAAATCTCTCCATCTAAAAACATGATATGCCTCTCCATTTATTTGTGAGCATCCATGTGCCTCTGTGAAAACTTGCCATTTACTTTGTACAGGCACCGTATGATACCTTCTGGTTGGAAAATTCTCAGAATCCTCGCCCTCTAGGATTGTTTTGGTAATCAGACATCTAATGGTCTCACTAGCTTTGCATTTTAATTAATTTATTTGTTTAGTGGCTATTTGCTCAGTGCCTACCATGAGCTAAGCGCCACTGTTTTAAAAGATTGGGAGTTTTGTCCTGCATCCCCCACCATGGATCTTCATTTCATGGAGGAAAAGCAGATGGAGAGGAGACACGTAAGGAGAATGGACCTGTGGATATTGTTGCCCCAGAACACAGTGGATTCCCAGCTCTCCACAGCTACACTGTGGGAAAATTGATTGAGATAACACCAAAATGTAGTGACAGGGGAGCGCAGGCCTGCTTTTCGTCCCGCCTGGCTCCCACA
>LOJH01028657.1:0-17675 GCA_001685095.1 Ellobius talpinus | reverse complement strand
TAATAACAATAAAAAAGTGTCTGAAATAAAAAAATAAATAAATTACAAGAAGCATAAAAAAAAGAATGAATCTACCTAGTTATGCATAGGCGTAGTCCATATCTGTTAGGAACTGGCCATATTCCAGAACCAGGTGCTCCACCAGCCCACCTTCAGCTACGGCACCAGCAGCCATGTCATCACGGGTTCTCACTAGGAGTGGCATACTTTTATAAAACCCGTAACATCCTGTCCCCCTTCAGTCCCCACTCAGAGGCAGCCTTTTGCCCCCACCCACCCCAATATATGTCTTGTGTGAGGTCTGTTGCATGGTATGATCTCTGTATTATTCCTTGGCCTCCAAACACCCCAGAAAACCCTAGCAATATCCACATAGCAAACAAAAAATGAATCCACATTCTTTCATCTTCTTTATTAAATTATAACATCTTTAGGAAGAAGCCCTTGACAATAATCCTCAAAACTAGTTAACTGTTACTATGCACAGTACACTTCATACTTATTTTATACTGATTGCCCCAAAAGCTACATCAGACTAAGACATAAAATAGAAAAGCTCACATTCGTTTTCCCCAGCATGCAGAGTGTTACAAAAGGAAGGGGACAGGTATGTATGCATGCTTGTCACCTCAGCACTGAAGAGCCTGAGGCAGAAGGATCATAATGAGTTCAAGACCAGCATGAGATGCACAGTTAGCTCAAAGACAGTCTGTACTTCACCAGGACTGTATCTCAAAATGATGGGGGACAAGAAACAAAAATTATGGATAGGAAAATCAAATGTCACTATCTTAATCAGTGTTTCAATTGTTGTGATAAAACAGTATGACCATAAGCAACATGGGGAGGAAAAGGTTTATTTTGTTTATATTATCACTGCCCACCATTGAATGAAGTCCGGGTGGGAACTCACGGGAAGATCTTGAAAGCAGGAATTGAATAACCTCTAGAGGGATGCTGCTTTACTCACTTGCTCCTCACATTTTAGCCTGTTTTCTTCTACACCTCACGACCACCTGGCGGTCAGAGGCAGCACCATCCACTATGGTCTAGACCCTCCCACAACAAGAAAATGTCCTACAGGCTCTTATGGGAACATTTTCTCAAGTGAGGTTTTTTCTTCCCAAATGACTCTAGCCTGTTCAAGCTGACATAAAACATAGCCAGCATAGTTACTGAGAACTAACGACAGAATTAACACTGCACATTTTTTTAAAGCAAATAGTTGGAAGGTGCCTTGCTTGTTTTATAGCACTTTAAACAATCAAATCTGAGAATATTAAATTTCTTGTAACTCTTTAAAAAGTGTTAACTTTCTTATAATTACATCTATGTAATTCTATAACATCTGAATTTTGTCAAATAAATATTAGAACAGTTAAGAAAGGATGAGAAGGGGGAGGAGGAGCAGAGGGAGGAGGAGGAAGGGGAGGAAGTGCAGGTGGAGGAAAAGGAAGACAGGAAAAGGAAGAGGAGGGAGGATGGAGAAAAGGAGGGGAAAAAGGAGGGAGAGGAGGAGACTAAAGGCAAACTGAAACACAATGTAAAATTTCCTGAACAAAAAAAATTATTCCAAACATTCATTCACAACCTGTTACATACTTAGGCTCCCTCAAGTTCATAGTCCAAACAAGAGATAACCAAGCACACAAGCTACCATTTGTATGGCATAAGAGTTACAAGCTGAGGAAACAAACTGGAGGGACCCCAAACAAAATACATAGAGACAAACAAGGTTGGATATAAGAGAATAAGGAAAATGGTATGAGTTCTACACATCTTCATATACTAAACATATAAAAGTTCATCTCAAACTCCAGCCAGCAACATCACAAAACAACTACATTTAACTTTTAAAACTTGTCCCAAATATGTTCAATTGATTATTATATCATATACCCAAGTGACACACTAATATATTTATCACATCTACAATTCAAAATAATATATGAATATTTCAAATTTATTGAAAACAAACAGTTATTGACAACAGCATATATGATAACTCATTAAATAGACAATCACTCCATGACTTCTCTACTACCTTAACTAGACTAGTCACCACAATATGAGCTATATTAAAGGGTTGCAACATTAGGAAGGTTGGGAACCACTTTTCTAAACAAATATTAAGCAACGGCCATTATGATACAAACACAGTAAGTAAGTATGCTTTGTTTTCCATCTTTAAATGGGGCAAACTTTACTTCAACAGTTACAAAAGCTGGTAGGGGCAAATGATGTTTAACAGAAGGGTTAATTCTCTTACACAGTGAAAAGCAATGACACTGGTGGTTATCTGTGAGGGGAGAATACTGCCGGCAATCCCGCCCAGCTGAACCATCATCTCTCCACTCAGAGAGCATTAGATTCCCCAGACCAGAAAGGCAGGAACTCAGGACCTACACCATGGAGAGCCTAGAAAGAGAGTAGTTATTTAATGTGGACAGGCTGGGACGAGAAAGGAAGAAAAACATTCGATTACCATCTTTAAAAAATCTAGACCCTTCTAGCTTTATAAAATTCCAACATGGGGAGAGATAAGTTATTCACCAAACCTTCTTCAAGGACTAACTGTATATCGATAGAATCTAAACAAATTGTAGTTTGAGTAGGTCAGAAGAGTTCAAAGTAGGCTCAAGGAAGATTCAGGATTCAGTTAGGACAAATTAAAGCAAATGAGTGTTGACAAGTTGTGCACTTATTGCTGAGACACTAAGTTTTTCCATTTTCTACACCCAGAAATATTTAATAAAAGTTTACAGATGTGTTGACTTAGAAGTTATCATCAACTAAATCTAAAGATGTTTTGGGTTCCTTTCCTCTGGCGGCGGCCATCAGATGAGCCAAGATGGGCGCATACAAGTACATCCAGGAGCTGTGGCGGAAGAAGCGGTCGGACATGATGCGCTTCCTGCTAAGGGTCCACTGCTGGCAGTACCGCCAGCTGTCCACGCTGCACCGGGTCCCCGCCCCACCCGGCCTGACAAAGCGCGGAGGCTGGGTTACAAGGCCAAGCAAGGTTATGTCATATACAGGATTCATGTCAGCCGTGGTGGCCGCAAACGCCTGGTGCCCAAGGGTGCGACCTACGGCAAGCCTGTCCATCATGGTGTGAACCAGCTAAAGTCTGCCCGAAGCCTTCAGTCTGTTGCTGAGGAGAGAGCTGGACGCCACTGTGGGGCTCTGAGAGTCCTGAATTCTTACTGGGTTGGCAAAGATTCCACATACAAATTTTTTGAGGTTATCCTCATCGATCCATTCCATAAAGCTATCAGAAGAAACCCTGACACCCAATGGATCACCAAACCGGNAGAGCTGGACGCCACTGTGGGGCTCTGAGAGTCCTGAATTCTTACTGGGTTGGCAAAGATTCCACATACAAATTTTTTGAGGTTATCCTCATCGATCCATTCCATAAAGCTATCAGAAGAAACCCTGACACCCAATGGATCACCAAACCGGTCCACAAGCACAGAGAGATGCGTGGGCTGACATCTGCAGGGCGCAAGAGTCGTGGCCTTGGAAAGGGCCACAAGTTCCACCACACTATTGGTGGCTCTCAGCGTGCAGCCTGGAGAAGACGCAACACTCTGCAGCTCCACTGTTACCGCTAATACACGTAATGTTTGCAATATTCATACCCAATAAACAATTTAGGACCGTCAAAAAAAAGATGTTTTGGGACGATAAAGGGAAGTAAGATAGGCAGCATATACCTTAAACCTCTTCTCTATAGTCTGAGAAGATACCAGGCACCCCCAAAGGTATCCACTGACAATTGATGACCCCGTTAGAAAGGATAGAGGACAGGATTTTGAGCTATATTAAATGCATTAAAACAGAGACATTTTACCTAGGTGTCAGGAAAGGCAGAATAAGGAATCCAACCAGAGAGAAGTAGCCGCGTGTTACTGAGACAGGTCTCCTGCAACATCGCTGAGAGGAGGGGAGCAAAACAGCAGGTTAAAAAGTGAGTTCAGGAGAGAAATACTCAGAATGTTGAAGACCATGGGGCTCCTAAATGCTAAGTGCCAATCCGTGTAGCAGCCATCCCTGCACTAATGAACTTCAGAGAAAATAAGTCAATCACAAACAATTATTACTCAAAGTATTCAGAAAAACAGCTGTGATGCAAGATGACAGCAACAAGAGGATGTGCACTGTGAAGATTCAAGTATCTGCAGGTACAACTCACACCAAAACTGACAATAATGTAGAAGACGTGTCATATGGTATGACCAATGAATTTCTTGGACAGGTAAAATTAAAAGCACAAAGTATGTCTCCTTCAAGACCTAGGCGACACTATGGGCAAGAATCATTCTAGAGGAATACATGCAAATGGACATTTCAGGCAACAACAAACTGTAATATGGCAGAAGGAATTACATGGCACGACAAAACAGTGTGGACAGCTCAAACTCTCATCATGGTGTCATTGCATAAAGGCCCAACTCACCAGACCATCACAGTGGGAATTAAGTTTCAGCAGGAGTTCGAGGGATCATGCTAAAAACCTGTACAACTATGCTGTAGTTCAGGAAAAGAGTAATAATCAAATTCATCAATGTCTGAAAAAAGTATTTTATTCCTCAACAGGGCATAAAATGTTGTTACAAATCTCCATTTTGTCCTCTATTATATAAAAACCATTTCAATCATTAAAAAATTGGAATCACTTTTTCCATTTGAGAAAAATAGGCCTCACCTATTTTAAAAGTTTTATAAGAAATCAAATGGAGTGCACACTTCTTTAAAAGAAAGGGGCAAATGAGCAAGCATGAGAATCTAACAGAAAGTTATGAAAGGTAAAAGTTAAAGTGTAGCAAAACCAATTCTAAATTCAACAATGTACTCAAATTTAACCCTAAGGCAGTTATTTGAAATTTAAAATATAATTACACACTTTAAAAAAATGTTTTCTGTAGGCTACATCAATATATATAACCAAAGTAATGATTTGTGTTTACCTTGCCAAAATAGATACACATTAGAAAGGCTCATCAATAATTTAAAGGAAAATTACTGCAATTAAATAAAACTCATTTTCAATTTATCTTGAAAGTTAATGCTTCAAATAAGATGTTTACAATCAGTTGAATAGAAATATGCCAGGATTCTGTGGGGGGCTTTCCCCCCACAAGTGCTTTGTTCTTCATAATGTAGACAGCATAAGCTTCACTTTTCTATTAAAGTAGATTTCTCATGCATAATTTTATACATCAGTCATAAATGAGGAATTCTTGTTGCTTGGCTTATAGGTTAATCACATGATCCACAGCTTATGTGATAATAGGGAGGAAAATAATGGGAAAAAATTAAAAGAGATTGTTGTAAGGATAATTGTTTCTGTCCAGGAGAGATGCTGCCCAAAGTAGAAAAATGAGGGGTAAAGAAACGGCAATCATTCAAATGCATCGCCCTGCATAAAGGAAAAAGCTAGGGTTTGGGAAATACCAGACCACAGGCCGGGAACTGGGCAATGTTTCTGAGAATAAAGATGGCACAAGCTGAGCTTTTAAAGACAGTAAGCTCACCACTGGTTAAGGAGAGGATGTGAGGCAAAGCATTCCCAAGGATAAAGACAGAAACTTACAGGGGTTGTCAAATCATTCAGGAAAGAGAGAGCAAGGGGCCTGCTATGGTATCAGCTGTAATGAACCTTCGAAGAGTTGATAAAAGACCTTAGCATCTCTAAGCATCCCTTATGCATCAGACACTTTCAAGAGTCAAGTGGTCTGACATCACAGAGCACATACTGGACAGAAGACTGGAGGGAGATAATGGCCCATGCAGAATACCTAAAGGCTCAGTCGCTATATATCAGGGGCTGGGGAGGAAAGAAGCAACAGCAGAGAATCAGTGAATTGCAGGATTTGCAAGCTAGACCATGTGTTATTATCAGGGACACAGTCACCATCAGGTATAACTCTGAAGTGGCATCAAGAAGTGTAAAAGCCATTCACCAAATGCTTAGAACAAGACCAAGTACAATAACCTTTGAGGTGGGTTCCATGTCCATCGTAGAAATGATCAGGATGCAGAAAACTAAAGAGGGTAACTTATGCTGTCGTATGTAACACAGAAAAAGAGCAGTTCTGAGTCGGAAGGATATGTAAAGTGAGGTCATTGTCTCACATTTAAGCCACTGTTTAGAGCAATCAGAGAGAGGTATTTTGTGACTGTCCTAGGATTACTGCAAAGTGAATACCTCTGTCCTTTTTCTTTGAATTCTACCAACAACTATTGACATTATAACTTCATGTACAAGTCATTTCTTACTCAGAAAATTACTCACTGGACCTTAGGTGAACATTTTAGATCACTGGTAATACACACACTGACACGGTCAACCACGTCCCCAGGCTCTTGCCTGCTTCATGAAGACGGCTCTTCCTAGTTTTGAATTCTGATTACAGACTCCAAGGAAAGCAGGGAGGTCCAAGCAATATTACCTCCTTTGCAGTTTCAGAGGGTTTCCCGAGGCAAGAAAGCAACTATGTTTTTTAAGCAAACAGCTGAAAATCTCCACACTGAGGAAAAGTACATGCTTTCAAGAAGAAACATGAGAAGTGTCCCAGCAAGGAAGGATAGAAATAGGACTCAAATCCTCAAATACATTCTTTCAATCCTTACAGATAGTAGGATTTACTGGTCAGGGTCTAAATGCTAGGAAAAGAAACGATGTAAAGTTACAAGTTTGAAGAGTGGTGTATTACTCAGCAGGCACGAGACAATACAGCTAGAGCTTAATGATTGAGGCCACTGCCAAATTAAAGTGGCTGGGGAAGTACACACTTCAGCGGCCACACCCATTCCTCCTCATTTGCTTATTTGGGATGTCAGTGCTCCTTTGGAAATAAGCTGGTGACCTGGGCTTAGGTCACTCATCTGCCAGGACAGATCCCGGGTTTCTGCAAGTGACACAAGGCCTCAGAGTGGGCAATCACCTGGAAAAGACTACGCTGTCAGTGCGAATGGAGGAGTAGCGGAAAGCTGGTGACAGGAGAAATGCTCTACCACACCCACCACACAGCTCCTGTGACATCAGAGGTTGGTTCAGCATCCCTTCATTGGATGACTATTTTTTTTTCAGATCATGAATACGGTGCTTCTGCCTTTTTTCATTAGTGGGCTGTATCATGGTTCCCAGAGTACATGTTACTCGTTCTAGTCATCACACACGTGTCTAAATAAAGGTATACACAGTAACTGAAGATCCTGTGTTAGTTTGGTGATAAACAACATGGTGACATAACGGACTGAAAGGGAACAGCAACATAAGGCGCATCTTCTGACACATAGGTTGGATCCATGAAACACGACAGGTGGCCAGCAACTACAGAAAAAACTGCTGGTTTTCTCTGTATTTGCTTTTAGTGAATCAGCCATGCTTATTTAGCTGTGTGTAGAACAGTTGTAATGTAAAGAATATCTCAGCAGAGAAGAAATGGAGCGAGAGTTCTTCTGAGCATTAACTTTCCCTTCTCTGTGCTCTGCCCAAAAGGGAGACGCTCATTACATTAGACTGGAGAAAAGGAAACTGAGGGCAAGACAAAAGCTCTACCCTGGTAATCTTTGCTCCCTTCTGGAAAGAGACAAACTGCCCAGCTGTCCCAGAAGCCAAAACCTTATCAAGTTGCCAGCAGTGCACAGGCAAAAGGCAGAAGGAGCCAAGGGGGTTTTAATGCACCGAATGACCTTTGGTTCCAAGTGGGAGTGGGAGGAGGGAGCGGCTGGCAGTCCCACAGAAAGGTAGTCACACTCTGGGGACAATGCAGTGCAGACTGCTCTGTAGAACCCCACTGAGTGTATATACAAGCCCAGGAGAGTTAAGCATGGCAGTGGGAACAGAGGGGAATTAAAACAAACAGCATTGCTTCATGGGAAGAATGCCCAACTGCAGACATACGAGAATAAGTCAAAATGCACAAGGAACTTTACTCTGTTAATGGAACCAGGTGCCCAAGCGTTCTCTTCCCTTACAAGACATAAGTTTCCTAACCCAGCAATGGGAAGGTTAACTAGGAGACTTAGTTCTCCTAGCCCAGGAAACCTGAATGAGAATGATTTCAATCAAGTTTCAATTTTAAACTTGATCCAGCATTTAGCTTACTTCTTACTTAGTTAACTTTTCTGATTAACCACATCTCAGACAGGATCTCATTTTAAAACTGTTCGAAGCAAAAGCTTTGTTATCACCTCTGAGTTCACTCTTTCTCAAAAGCCCCACAACCACACTCATTGCTACCCATTCTGCTCCCAGGAAGTCTGGCTTCCTGGGCTCCTCAAACAAGTTAGATACCAGTTATATCAGAACCTTTGCATTGGTGCTTTTATCTGACAGGCATGCATGAATGAATGAAATTTATGCTCTGGCAATGCTGAAGCATTCATGGGCTCCCATTTATGTGTTGAACTTGTCCATATTGGGTTTCATGGTCTAAGTAGGTAAGGATGACTGACCAAGTCTCTTTCTCAGAACATGCCAGATCTCATTATAGATGATTGTGAGCCACATGTGGTTGCTGGGAATTGAACTCAGGACCTTTGGAAGAGCAGGCAGTGCTCTTAACCCACTGAGCCATCTTTCTAGCCCCGATAGCCATATATACCTCCCAGATAGTGTTGCCTTTCATTCTTCAATCTAATTGATCTCTCCATGCATTCAACTCCGACCTCATTAGAAAGGCAATCTGCAACCCTCTACTATCATCAAGCAATAATCTAATATATTCAATACCGCTGCTTTTAAATTCTGTGTTCACCCAATACAGTCCAAGCAGCATTGTCAACTGCAGAGATTTCTATGCATTTCTATTTCAAAATTAGAACAAAATTTTAGTAGGCACTCAAATTATGACAAATGAAAGACCTGATTTCCTATACTCATCCATCTGCCCTTGACATTGCATGTGCTCCTGCGCAGAGCCCCTTACACTATTATCATCAACCTACCTCAAGCTCAGCCTCTGGACTGTGTGATGTCTAATGAGAACCAGACAAAAAACATGACATTTGTAGTAAAATGGCAGTTAATATTTACTGAGCACTTTCTTTTATACACTTTCTATCTGTGGTACGGGACCAGGTAAATATTGTCAATGCACTAAACAGAGGGAATAAAGAACAAAACTACTGGGAAAGCTTCCAGAGGTGGCAATGCACTAGGATTCAAGCCCAGTTCTTATGACATCACAGACATAATTGTTAATTTTACCCCAAGGCTGGGGCATTTCCAGCTGGTACTGAGAGCAACTGCAGATGACTGTGTGAATTTTACTAAACTTAGAGCTAGCTCTTTACAAAAAAGCAAAACCTAAAAGTTCTAAAAGGTGCAGTAACACAAATACATGAAGAAACATGTTAAATAAAATGCCCAAGGATAAGCATGCATACACCATGAAAATTATTTACTTTAAATATTCTTTACAATAATCAGAAAGATTGAAACCAATGGAAAAGGGAAAGTTCTTAAAATAGAGAATAAAAGTATACAAATACAGAAATGGAGGCCAGACAGAAAAGGTAGGAAATATCTCTCATCACTATATTAAAAAAGCAGAACGGGACAGGGGAGGGTGGAGAGCTCACAACCCTTCCTGGTCTACTCCTTGACTTGAAATAAAGATGATTAAGAAGCAAGACATAAAGCCCTCCCCCTCCCCAATAACCCTCTAATGTTTCTAAAGACAAACTAAGATTTTTAAAAAGAATTTCTGTACAAATATTTGATCATATTCCTCCATTTAAAAGCCTTCAGTGAGATTTTAAGCATGACTTGTACTTTAATGAACTACTTAAGGGACCTCTGCTAAGAAGTATCAGGTTTGCTGAGTGTGTGTTTGTGTGTGTGTGTGTGTGTGTGTGTGTGTACACAAGCATGGGAGGTCAAAGGACAATCATGGGTATAATCCTTAGGTGCTGTGTCCCTTCGTTTTTTATTTGGACAGGGTCTCTAATTGGCATAAAGCTTACCAAGCAGACCAGGCTGGCTGGCCAGAGAGCCTTCAGGATTCACCTGTCTCCACCTCCTTGGAGCTGAGACTACAAGTGCAGGTCACTGTGCAGGGCTTTCTAACTTGGGCCTCTGGGACGGGACACAGGTCCTCTTCTCCCACTGTGCTACTTGTGGAGCTATCTGCCAAACTCCAGTGTTGCTCTGTAAGAACTCATTCAAGTCATATTCTAATTTAAATGTTTTAAAAATCAAACCTAAAACAACTAGAAAATGTGCTATTAACTAGATTCAAAGTCTGATTTTCTTGCATCAATAATTTTCAATTTAAAAATACTACAGATATGTTTTCTTTTAACTTGGGATAATTATACAGTCACACACAGACATACAGAATAATGAAGATTTTTCTGACCCTCTGTTAGTGTCTATGTGTTTCTATTGCATTGGGGAAAAAAAAAAACATGACCAAAAGGCAACTGGGGGGTGGGGGGACAGGATTTATTCAGCTTACACTTCCACATCACTGCTCATCACCTAAGGAAGTCAGGACAGGATAGAATCCAGGACAACAAGCCCAAGGATGTTGCCACCTACTGTGGGCTGGGCCCTCCCCCATTGATCACTAATTAAGAAAATGTCTTACAGCTGGATCTTATAGAGGCATTTTCTCAACCGAGGCTTTTTGATGACTCTAGCTTGTGTCAAGTTGACATAAAACTTGCCTATACAGTCAGCTTCACATATGGATGCCATTATGTTGTAAATACCACTGAGGGTCAAGACCAGAAAAACTACACAGACACAATCCATGTATCTCATTCATATGGCAACAATGCTTTTTGCATTGGTGTGTGCGTGAATATGCTGGCTAATTCTATGTCAACTTACACATGCTAAAACCTCTTGGGAAGACAATCAAGGGAGAAAATGTCTCCTAAAACTGGACTGAAGAAAGTCTGTAGGGCATTTTCATTCATAATAGATGTGGGTGTATGCAGCTCACTGGGAGCAGTGCCAACCCTGGGCAAGAGGTTTTATATGGTATAAGAAAGCAGGAGGAACAAGACATAAGGAGAAAGTCAGTAAGCAGCATTCCTCAATGGTATCAGAACCTACTCCTGACTCCAGGCTCTTACCCTGAGATTCTGCCCTGGCTTCTGCTGGTGACAGACTTACAAGCTTGAAGATACAAGTTTTTTTCTTCCAAAAAAAATTTGGTCATGGTAACGTATCACGGCAGTAGGAACTTTAAGATAGTGTGTGTATATGTGTGTGCATGTGTGTGTGAGAGGGGGGAGAGGAAGAGAGATGGACAGAGACAGAGAAAAACAGAGACAATTTAGTTTGATTCTGAGCAACTATCTGCCATATGTAGATTTCTGTGGACACAGTCAATCAGGTCAGCTCTATCACAAGAATCTCTCATCCTACACTTTACAGTGATAACCACCACCTACCTCCCTGTGCGTGTTTAGAAGACCAAGAAAATTAAGTGAGTTGTAACATCTTATTTTAAAGTAAAATTTAAAAGTAGATGCTGTTAAAATTTAAACTACTAGAATTTGGAGACTATTCATTCTACCAAGGCAAATTCTTATATATTAGGAAAGGTAGATCAAGAATCCCACTTTTATTTGGTCATCACACAATTACATTTAAAACAATGGAATCAGTATTTGTCTTAGATTGTTAGATTTCATTAGGATTAAATTGGGAAAAAAAGCTGCCAGTATTTATTGGAAGATAAAAAAGAAACTAACATAACATTCTAATCAAATGTATTCCAACCAAAAGAATATTTTTAAAAAATCTTATTAGACAAAAATTACAAGTAACATTCTTTAAATAAAATTTACAATTTAGCTATTTGGAAATAATCATCTACATGTATAAAACAAGTGAAATGTCAAACTAGATTTTCTTTTTATACATATATGTGTGAAGATTGCATACACATGACAACTCAGAGGCTCTGCTCTAAGTTTACGAATTCTTCCCATCACATTTGAATCTGAAAAATACCATGTACAGAGCTCTTCAGGGTGGAGTTGAGCAGGGTAGCTCTTCAGAAGGTAAAGAAACTACTCAGCTATTTTAGGGCTACAAATTAGGGCTACAAATGGAGGGGTATCCTAAAAAGAAAATACACACCTGGTAAACACAGAGAGTCAACCTTTAAGTTCTGCGCTCCTTTTCTACCCCTCATTTCTCTCTTATATCTCTCCAGCTTCATTTCTTCCTTTGTTAATAAAAGTGTAGTCAGGGAAATTTCTATGCCTATTTGAAAGGAGTCAGGCAGATCTTTCCTACAGTTGAGAAACCCTGTCCTCCTACAACTATCATCAAGGCAAAGTCAATGCTCTTCATCTACACCCCAAGACACCAACCACTGCAATCTAATGAATGGAAGCAATGATCAGAACACCTGGATTCTTACTATTAGTTTCCAATTTAAACCATGCTACAATAGCAGTCTTATTTACTGGAGACTTTCTATTATTTCCACTGTATCTCTAACACAGATTCATTAGTATTAAAGAACCCCAAAATAAAAGTAACTATACTCAAAGTCTTTTTTAAAGGAGCCATGTCATTTTTTACAATCCCATAAACAATGTTCCCTCACCTCAGAGACATTGTCACACAATTGGACTTTTTCAAATGCTATGTATATACTATGTTTGGTCTGTGAAATACTAGAAACTAATTGACCACACTTTTTAATTCTGTATGCTATTTACAGTGTGCATTTTCTATCAATTTAAAACATATTCCTCACAACCAAAACTTTCATTTCTTTCTCCGTTACTGCCTATGAAACCTAGCTAATAGTTAAGCTTTGCCAGATGCCAGGTTATACAGCCATGTGCTTATATCTTATAATATTTAAATGAAATATTTTAAAATATCTGAGCTATTTAAAACTTATACTAGTAGATACTGTCATTAATAATATAAATTTTATTTTTGTATACACATCCAATTTTTATGGCATCTTTATTTGAAAGCCTATCCACCTCTGATGATTTCAAATCCCAGCTTTACTGTAAACTAAATTTCTTGAAGCACGTATTAAGCCTATTTCTGGATTTCCTATTCTGTACCATTGGCTGCTCTTTCATTTTATTATAAAAGTTTTATATTATCTCTTAATATTAGGCAGAACTAATATTTTTCTCTCCATTTTCAGGTCTTACTGGATATTCTTCCTTTTCATTCTAACAAATGAACTGTATAATCAGCTTTCTAATGCCCAGTGTAAGATAAATGTGCTTGGGTCTATGTACAGAGCAAATATATTAGTACAAGAATGAACTAACTTTGTATTGAATGATAGTCCATGAGGATATTTGAGATGTCTTAGCGAAGAGGAGTGGTCTCTCATGTGCATTGTGTACTTCTTTTGAAAAGGATTTTTCAGAGGCATTTTTCTCAAGAAGGCCTCAGATTAGCTGTGCAGTCACCAGAGACCTCAAACCCAGGACCCTGTGCTGATCAGGCACGCATACCACTAACTGAATATAATTACAGCAGCAGCCCTGGTTTTGATGTTTCTTGTTAGAAATAGTTGCTCAAAGCTGTTTTATTCTTTTTATAGTGGCATTTCAATTGTAGTTTAATAAATAAAGCTTACCTGAAAATCAGAGAATAAAACAGCCCCACTAGTCAGCCTTACAGACTGACACTGGTAACACACACCTTTAATCCCAGTAGCCACACTAGTTGCCAGAGAAACCAGGTGGGGCACACCTCTAATCCCAGAACTAAAGAGGATTATGAAACAGGAGGAGACAACTCTCAGACACAGTCTCATTCTGAGAACCCTGGAGGCAGGACTGCCATTTAGGACTGAGGTCAAGGTAAGAGCCAGTGGCTGGCTGCTTGGCTTTTCAGGTCTTCAGGTTGAACCCCAGTATCAAAATCTGACATGTATTAATCGTATTTCATTTTCCATTCTCAAATATATAAATAACACTCACATTCTATTTACATTGGCATGTTTATAATGAAAGGCTTAGTTACTTATTGTCGACAATATTGAGAATTTGAGGAAGTGGAAATGAGTACACTGTAGTTGCTTCTATGTGATACTCCAATACATCAATAGCAAATCAATAAGGGAGAAGAAAACTTACGAAAACGTGACTGTCCAGAAACTCCTTTGCAAAAAACAAACAAAAATTAGTTCTGACTAACAGTGATTATTTTTTAAACCTGGGCCTTTCAGGGATATAAATGCACTTTGTTCTTATAGCTGATGCTACTTGTTAAGGCTAAGGATGGACAACATAAAAGGATGTAACTTGTATAAATATAATTCCATCGGTAAAAGAGCTTCACACACAGTTGCCCAGCTGTTACATTGGTCATTCCTCTTTTTCTTGATATTTTGTTACTAGATAATACTTCATTGACTTATTCTTGTACGAGAGCCCACAATTACAGGGTGTGACGATAAATTCTATTTAATACAGAGAAAAGAAAGGAACATCTAATCCTACATAGGAAATGTATCTATGCCCAGCCACTTGCCTACCAATTGGATTTATACCTATTTCTATACCCACCTATCCAAATAACAAAAATATATAGTGAAAAATAATCATAACTTATTGATATTACATAATGTGGCTAAAATATCCTTGAAAGTTTTTGGAATACCATAAGCACTAAATGAATAGTGCTTCTATTTCTACATCTTAAATGTTATTTAACATATTATAAGATGAAATAAGAGACCTATATTTTTACTACTGTCCTAAAAAATACAGCAATAAAATGTCCTCTAATGACATTCTTCTATACTCATAGAACAGTGTCTTGCACAGACATCATCAGAGAAGCTTCCTCCTGTAGTAGATGGAAACAAACACACAGGGAGAGCCATAGCCAGACAACATGCAGAGAGTGAGAGCCCTTGGTATAAACAGATCTAAATGGCACATCTCCATCAAATCCCTCCCCTCAGGGCTCAGGGAACCCTGAGAAAGAAGAGGCAGAAAGATGTAATGGCCAGAAGAGATGGAGGACACCCAGAAAATAAGGACCTCTTTACATCAACATGATCAAAGCCCACATGAACTCACAGAGAGTGAGGCAGCAAAAACAGGTCCTGTACAGGTCCACTGCACACATATATTAAACCTTCCAGTTTAGTATTTTTATGGAACCCCTGGCTGTGTAAACAAGTGAGTCTCTAATTCATGTTCCTTCTTTTGAGCTCTTTTCCTGCTGTTTTGTCCAATTCCAATATGTTCAATTTTGTTTTATCTTAATATTTTGTTATATTTTACTATTATCCCTTAGAAACCTGTTTGCTTTCTAATAAGAGACAGAAAGTAGATTCAGATGGTAGGGGAGATGAGGGGCATTACAGGGTGCAGAAGAAGGAGAAACAGTAACCAGGATATATTATGGAAGAAAAATCTATTTTCAATAAAGAAAGAAAAATAGATGTTTTTAATGATCTTGTTTTTTAAAATCATCAAATTAATGAATTTGTCCTTACATCAACTTATCCAAATGATGCACAAATAGGAAATTTATAGCATATATATTGACTTTAATTGGCTACTTTCTTTAGCAGGATAAGAAAAAAAAAATCAGAACTGACTTAAAATAACAAGGCTTGACAGCCAAACCAATTCTAGAAAAACATTCACTCCAGACAAATTCAGACACCACAATAAAATTTGGGAAATAAACTATCTGATATGTAAATTGTCCAACAGTTTCTTTTAAGTGATGCAAATAAGTATTGGCTGAGAGAATTAACTTGCATACTCCAGAGCATAAATAAATCTTGGTGACTTAACAAATAGAACAAACATTCATCCACTGAAGAAAACTGAATGTAGCTGCTAAAAATAAAATGCTCTTTTGGCACAAAAAGCTAATTAATTTTGCTTTTCTACTTTCATTAGTGTTTTTCATGATTTCCTTAGATGGGGTCATGTGTTCCCCATGGATAAGAGTCACATGTTCAACTGAGAAACATATAAGACCAATAAAAATACTTAGGAATAAATAACTTACTAGTTATTTATTACTTGCCCTTTTGTCTATGTGTCAAAAGACTAACTCATGAGACTGCGCCACACACACACATGAATGACTGCTCACAGTTTGTGCATATGTGTATATTTTTATTATACTAACATACTTGCATAGGGTGAAAAACACAAAACTAACCATCCTCCTGCAAACAGAAATGCCAGAGGCTAGCACAACAGGGAAACACATGACACTGCAATAGTAATATCTTTCTTCTTTAAATTGGAGCGCAAACATTCCCCAAGCTAATGGTATTTACTGACTGAACTATTTGCATGTCAGTTCACTTTGGTTAGCTGATTTTTGCTATGAATACATGAAATTAATTTGCTTCTTCTAATTTAATTTCATAGATGACACAAGGACATCTTCAGGGAATTAGTACCTAATATCATAATTCAACAAACCTCTTTAGAAATAAATTAATTTGAATTACATCTTTAAAAATTAATAAGATAATTTTTAAAAAAAAAGGTTTGAAAATTAGAAATTGTAATACAAAGATCTGCCTCAGTCACAGTCAAGGTGTTGGGATGGATAACCAAAGGAAAAGAGTTATGCACATTTTCCAAAATGTTCTACTGAAGATCCCTAATCATTTCAATTTCTGTGGTCCTCAAAAATGCTCACAAGATCTGAGCAGGCTGACTTTGTACTTTCCATGACATAAGCAGAAGTCCATAGTTTAGGGGTTTTCCTTAAGCACCAGCCATGTCCAGCACTGAGCAATGAAAACCAGTGAACCAGCGAACACAGACAAACCCCACTGTGCCCTGAGAACAGACTTTTCATCCACCATTAGCTCTGGGGGAATCTGGGTTAACTACAAAAAGAGCCCAGCTTCCTCCAAGCAGATGGTCAGAGGATCCTAGGGCCTGGGTACCCACAGTACAGTACAGGAGACGGAACTTCTACAGCTGAGTAGACTGGCAGAAACCCATGACCCTATCCCAATGCCTTATTCCAAGTACAAGGAAGGAAGGACTTCACAGGCCTCCTAAGGAGGCTACCGAGAGTCACGGTAGCTGTCAAGACTTGCTGTTACCTGTTTTATAAATTTCCCTATCAAACTATCTCAGTCAGTAACACACCAGTTTTTCCACACTGATATTCTGAACTGATGTTAGAAGCCACAGGAACAAGTTCCAAAGCTTTTCAGTCCTCAATTAATGCAGCCAATTTGCAAATGCCCTAAACTTACAAACTGTTACTTGAGAAGCACAAGTCTGGACCAAATTCATCTCGCCACAGATGATGAACAACCTGACCTAGCTGGAAAGAACACAAGTTAAATCTAATCATATCATAAAGCAATAAAGGCAGAGACACTAGCAAGTTGAACCAAACCACAGCTGCCTGTCACCAATACTAATAAAATCACTGTGAAGAAGACAGGAGCACAGAAGCTGTTACAGGTAAACATGTTTCCCCGTGCACCCAGCATTGTCCTATAAATAAAATGAATCAGACTTGCTGTACAACACAAGGTGTCTTATATAGAAGACTTTCTAATCTGACAGCCCCAGTTGCACACGTCTCTCTCCTCATGCTGCCTTCCTGAGTTCTCGTCTGATGAAATCTACTCCACCACACCTAAGGTTTTTGGTGTGGGAGAATTGTCTGTATTCTGTCAATCATGTTTTACATAAATGCTGAT
>LOJH01028656.1:0-17675 GCA_001685095.1 Ellobius talpinus | reverse complement strand
GCGGGAGACGGTTCGTAACTGTCCTGGCCTTCCGGCTTCAGGATCCTCCTGAAAGTTGGGCCAAGCCCCGCGAGGGACTTCTGCCTCAGCCCCGTCTGTGCCTCGGTCGCCCCTCTCCAGGCCCTCCTCGGGCTTGAGCTGCGTAGTGCGCGTGCGTGTGTGCCGAGGGATGTATCTGTGTGCAGTTGGAAGGGCAGGGACTTGGATCTCACTTTCTTTGCTTTGTCTCAGTTTGCGCTAGCTACCTGCCCCCTTTGTGTCCCTGGAATACCGGGAGATGCCTGCTTCTCTGACGGGCGTTGGGAAAAGCTGAGGCAATTCCCAGGGCAGAACCCGGATCGCACCACTAGATGACTTGGCTATCCTGAAAGAATGATGTCTAGTATTCTAGGCTGGGCCCCGTGGCTAGGACACTGACTTCTCACAGCTGCTCTCCATCCCTTCAGATGGGAGCATTAGGGAGAGTGCATAAGATAAATCAAATATGGAAAAGCTCAGTAATTGATACTGTGATTAAGGTTATTTAAATGACTAACACCATTACAGATGGCCTCAGCCCATCTATTTCCTGTGGGTGAGAGATTGCTGGACTCTGATTCCCGGGGCCATTGTTTTTAAGATTGCCCATTTTATGTGATGAATAATAGTGTCTGAAGAAACTGAGCAGCAGGCTTAGGAGATACCTAATAGAAACCTAGTTGGAGAAGCACATTTGCAAGCGGGAGGTTGCGTGAGTAACAGGGCTCACCTGGTCTGGACGGCATCTGGCTGGGCAGATGGAATTCACCTGGGTCATTGACCCGTGTCTTTCTGCTCTCTGGCAGGACAGAGCGGGATGCCACCGTTTGGTCCAAGGGGAAGCTCCGGGAGCTCCTGGTTGGCATTGCTATGGAGAATGAGGCTGGCCGGTGTGAGATCAGTGAGTTGAAGCAGGTGGAAGGTGAGGCTTCCTGTAGCAGCCGCAAAGGAAAGCTAATTTTCTTCTATGAGTGGAACATCAAGCTGTCCTGGAAAGGTAACGGGGGTCCTGGCAAGAGGCAGGCTGGGCAGCTTTTCCATTTAGTTAGCAGTTGAAGTTCTTGGTGTTCAGGTGCATTTGGAGTTGGCAGGTCTGGAAACTGCACTTTACCCAGCACTCCACCTGAACCCTGGTTTACCAGCTGCTATGACTAGGGCGTCATGGAGCTGCTGCCTGGAGCACCTGTCCTCCACAAATGCTTGCTCCTTCAAAAATTCTTAATTATTGAAAAATGTTAAAATTATTTGTGTGTGTGCCACACCACATGGGTAGAAGGCAAACAACTTGCAAAAGTCCGTTTTTCTACCGTGTGTTCTCCAAGAATTGAACTGAAGTTAGCAGGATTGATAGCAAGTGCTTTTACACACTGTGCCTCCTTGCTAGGCCTCCCTTGGGTCTTTTAAAAAATTATATGTATGTATATAATGTGTGTATTAAAAAATTATATGTATGCTTGGCATGTGTGACATGGTGGGTCATATGAGGTCCAAGGACACATTTGTGGAGTTGGCTCTTTTTTGGTTCTGGGAACCGAATTCAAGGTATGAGGCTCCAGCAGTAAGCTCCCTTACCCACTGAGTTGTCTTGCCATCCCATCCCTTGGGGTCTTTAGCCTAAGTTTTGGCTCTGTGGATTTGCCTCTGACAGTTCATATAGCTAGAATCCAATCATATGTAAAGTTCTCTCTCTTTTCATTCCATGTTGTACTATGTTTCAGTATTTTATGCTTTTTGTATCTATTGTGTGGATAGACCACATTTTGTCTGTGTACCAGTCGGGGGCATTTCTGTTGGTGGTTTTCTTATCTTTTCCAAGTTCTACTATGACACTTAACTTTTGGGTCAATACATGAAATGACCAAGGATCAGACCCAGGAGCAGGAAGAGGACAAAACAAGAGATTTTGTTATGGAAGACTTCACTATGTTAAAAAATTTGGGTCTCTGCTGGGCAGTAGTGGCACACGCCTTTAAAATCCCAGCACTCGGGAGGCAGAGGCAGGCGGATCACTGTTGAGTTCAAAGCCAGAACTGGTCTACAGAATGAGTTCCAGGACAGGCTCCAGAGCTACACAGAAAAACCCTGTCTCAACCCCTCCCCTCCAAAAAAAAGGAGAAAAAACATTGGGTCTCTATCCTTGAGTTGGCTCCTTTCTGTGTAGTTTGTGTTAGAGAGAAGCTCATTAAGCTGGGCTGATGTAATTGTGGAGGAGTCAAGGAAGTTTTCTTTTTTCTTTTTTGGTTTTTTCAAGACAAGGTTTCTCTGTAGCTTTGGTGCCTGTCCTGGAACTCGCTCTTGTAGATCGATCAGGCTGGCCTTGAATTCACAGAGATCTGCCTGCCTCTGCCTCCCAAGTGCTGGGATTAAAGGCCTGCGCCACCATTGCCTGGCTTCAAGGAGGTTTTCAAACATCAAAGCGTTTCCAGAAAATTTAAGTTAAGGCTAGCCTGAGCTACATAAAAGCCAAGAACTTTGGGTGTAGCTTGTGATGGAATGCTTGCCTAGTGTACAAAGGCTCTAGGTTAGAACTTAGGCGTCTGGCTATGAACAGTTGCTTCCAGTTGGCCGCTGCCAGCTGGATCATAGCAGGACTCAGGCGTCTTGAAGATCCTCGTGACCTGTATGTAGCTCTTCATTTCCTTGGCCCAGACAACCACTTTTTTTTGTCTGACAAGACAATCCTCAGACCCAGGAGGGTTAAATATCTATTGCTGCCATGGAAACAGTCTTTAGGGCAGAATCAAGGTCCCTCTGAAGTGGCCATCATGGAGCTGAATCTGCTGACTGGTACTCCTGTTGTCTGTGTGTGGACTAAGACTTCTTGAAGCTCATTATCCCTGGGCAGTTCCTTGGGGGTGGGGTGGGGTAAAGAGACCAAAGTGGGCATGAAGCCATGGAACCTATGGCTGCTAAGGGCAAGGGCAGAAGTAAAGGCAAGTAGGCAGGCCAGTGTCCTAAGGACCCCATCACCCTTATTCTACTCCTTGGCACCTCCCTTGCAAGTCAGCACCAATCGCATGGGCATCTCAAGTTGAAGAGTAGATGGGGATCTGGGGCTGACCTCTGCGTTTTGGCATTTCTGTGTCTTACATCCGCTCCCTTCAGAGAATCTAATCAGAGTAGCACTTCTGGAGCCTCGGCTCTCTGTCCAAGCCAAGGGAGGGCTCTTCTGATATTAGAAGGGTTTGCCAGTGTTCGCTAACGCTGTTTGAGGAAGATGGCCAGAGCCTGTGTATACTGCAAGTTGGTCTGCACCCTTCTGCAGTCAGGTCCATGTCTTACAACTTTGTCCTCTCAATAGATGATGAGTGTGGTGTGTGTTGTGCTTTGAAAAATAAACAAGAGCAAGGGCAGTGGTAGTACACGTTTTTAGTCCCAGCACTTGGGAGGCAGAGGCATGCGGATCTCAGTGAATTTGAGACCAGCCTCGCCAGCTTTTTTAGTCAAGCTACAGAACAAGTTCCGGAACAGCCAGGACTGTTGCAGAGAAACCTTGTCTCAAACAAACAAACAAAAAAGTATTCCAGGCCCCAGAAGGCATGAATTCTGGATTAAGTTAATGTATTAGATTTACCAACCAACAAATAAGAACAAACCTCCAAGTATGTGAAGTTGTTACATATATGGTCAGGCCTCAGAGAATCAGTCATTTTTAATGCCTGTGTGGCGTAACTCAGCTCATAAAGGACTGGAGGGCAGCCTGTTATGGGTGGTAGCAATGAAATTTCTTTAGATTATGCCTAAGTGTGGCTTAGTGTGTCTCAGTGTGGCTGTTTCTAAATGTTGTTCCAGGTGCGTATCCCTGCCTGTGAGCCTGGTACTCACTTTGAGTAAAATTAAGTACTCTCTGCTTCCCCAAACCAGTATAATAAGAGTGATACGCAGTTCAAACAAGAGGAGGCCTCCAGGTCTAACCAGGAGCTGGCTGCAAGGACTCTGCCCACTGTGTCTTTGAGGATATTGAGGCTTTAGTGTGGGAAGAAATCCAGCTTCACCAAGACTTTGCCAAGCCACAGCTTTTGAGGCTTTCCGTGGTCAGAGCTCATTTTCCTTCTGTTCCTCTCTGTCCACATGTCCCTTTCTGCCCACTTGGGCCTTCTAGTGTCTTATTCCCCTCAAAATAGCCTTTTTTTTGTTTGACGTGGGAAAGAGCACTGGAAGACAAGGGAAATGGGTGAAAAACCTCTGTTAGGGTTGCCACTTTGTGTACCAAGTGCTGTGTACCATGTTGGCTGATGCAGCCACCCTTTCTTGGTTGTTCTCTAATGTGGCCCGAACATCAACATAACACCGCGTAGAGGGGTGGAGCCACATGTGGGCTATTCAGTCAGGCAGAGGTCTTTTGAATAAAACTAGTTATTAACTGTGCCCATTTTGCTCATTTTAGGTACAGTTAAAGAATCTGGTGCAAAACACAAGGGACTGATTGAGATACCCAGTCTTTCTGAAGAGAATGATGTTGATGACACTGAGGTATCTGCTGGAGTTCTCCTTTTTAGTCAAGCTTCTGCTATAGGTGGTGGGCATTTGCAGACTACTCCCTTGGCTGTGTGGGTCTATTGTGTAGGTGTGAATTGTGGAGGCTGTCTGCCACTGCACTCTGGGTGTATAAGAGGTGGAACAGAGGTGTGGGGAAAGGAGGAAGCCCTAGGAAGCTTCAGACACCCAGGGCCAGGTATGATTCCTGGGCAGGTACCTGACTGCAGCAGCTGGCTTTCTCATTTGTGTAGTTAATTTATCCTTCAGGGATGTATTCATGTTAAATGTGACAAGACACATACTAGGAAGTGCTCAGACCACTTGCATGACTTGCTGAATGTGACTGTTCTTCCTCTTGGTGTGACAGTTCTCAGCCCTTAGCTATACTCCCTCATTGCTCTTAATGAACCACTTACTTTTGACCTGCTGGCTTTCTTGTCCCCCACGAGTAGCCGGCTCATTCCTATGCTGCTTGACTCTTCAGTGTCGCTGCTACATAGCAGCTGTAATTTCCAAAGCTAGAGACACTGGCAAAGCCCTGTCTCAGCCTTATAATGTGGACCTGTCTGACACAGCTTCAGACTTAGCTTGCTCCACTCGGGTGCTGTAGTCTCACCACATAGGGGTCAACAATGCAGCTTCCTGGTGGCATATTAAACAGATCTAAAAGTCTGTCCTTACAATAGCATCTGGCCAATGCCAGATTCAGATGCAGCCCACTACAGAATTACAGGGACCTGCGGTAGTTTCAGACCAACACCTTTTTGGTGTCAGAATATTCAGACCACTTATCGCATTCCTGTCTCCTTTCTGTTGCTTTCCTCTTCCATTTTCCTCTTCCAAGGGCCCAAGGTCAAGTTATATGGGAACTTGATTTTCTTGGGTGATGGATTTGGGTTTGTAGACGAGCGCTGCTTTACATAATCAATTTAATTTCTCTAGTAGCCACATTAAAAACCAGATAGAATAATTAGAAAATTTTAATCCAGTATCAAGTAGAGAGTTAATATGATTTTAACATGTAATTAGCAAATAATAGATGAGGTATGTTACCTTTTTTTTCTGTACTAAGTCTTTGGAGTCTGGTGTATTAGTTTTTATAACATAGTTCAGACCAGGTACTTGTCAAATGCTCAGCCACAAGTAGCTGCCATACTGGACCTTCTCTAGATAAAGCCACAAGCAGTTTATTTATAAACTCCTGTACTTAGACAATTTCAAAGCAAGTTAAATGTTCATCTTCTGTACAGTTCGCTCACAACGTGGCGACCAGTACTCAAAAATTCTTAACTACTCTGTGACTGTGACCACTTCCTTCGTCTTCCACGGTTCAGTTCTCAGCAGGATGCAGTGTTGGAAGACTGCAGTCATCAGTTTGTTTTTAGGTGTTATTTTGTGATCTGTAGGTGAACGTGAGCAAGAAGAAAGGCGATGGGGACATACTGAAGGACCTCATGAGAACTGCAGGCGCTGCCAGGGTCAGGGAGGCCCTTGCAGAGTACCTGAAGGCACTGAGGACTGGTGAGGAAGGCATCCCTTGTGAACCACAGGGTCCCTTGCTGTTTACCCAGTTAGGTTTTGCATGAGGGCTGGACTCCCAAGGCAGGCTCCCGAAACACCTTTAGACTGCAGAATAAGTTGTAGTCTGGGTGTTGGAAGCTAGTTGTGGGTAAGACTAATAACCGCCACTTGTCAGCAGTTTCCTGAGCTGGGCATGATGGCACACTTAATGTCTCAGCATTTGGGAAGCTGAGGTAGGAGGATGATTGCAGGTTTGAGGCTAGGCTGGGCTATATAGTGAGACCTTGTTCAAAAAGGAACCCCCCTCCCCAATGGAATAGTTTTTGTGTAATTACTTGTTTAATGTCTGCCTTCCCTGCTAGACTATATGCTCCATGAGGGCATGGAAGGTATCTCTCTTGTTCACTGCTGTATCTCCAGCATCTAGCACAATGCCTGGCACATAGTAGGTGCTTAATAAATCTTTGCTGAGTGAATGAATGTATGAATGAAAGTGACCACAGATATTACAGGTATCGATAATACCTAGATAATCCCTATATTGTACGGAAGTGAGACTTATTTTCTCATATTAGAGATGAGAGCTGGGCAGAGTGGCCAGCAGGGCTTTCTCTGCAACTCATCCTTGAAGCTTGCTCACTGACTGTCCAGGTATTGGCATACACAGGTTTGGGGTCAGCACTAGTCCCACAAGACCTCCCAGGCAAGAAGACTGGGTGAGAATAAGCTTTTAAGGGGTAGTGCAGAGTAGGCAAGACCATAAACTACTAACAGTTAATCATGTACAACCTATTTAGAAAAGAACTTGTGAAAAAAATTAGCATTTTAGAGGAATGTGGTAAAGCAAGGCATTGGAGCATGAATAAAGGGCCTTTGCTAATAAGTACCAGTAATACATGTAAGAACATGGAGTTATTTTCAAGGCCTCAAAATGTTCTTTTGAAAAATGCCAGTTTAGATAAATGTTAACAAAATCTTCCTATTTACTTATAGAATTTACAGCAGGAATGATTTTACCAACAAGAGCTGTAACAACCCAGGAACTAACTGTTGAGAGGACACTGGCTGAGAACTCTTTGCAGGTATGAGCCTGGTGGCTAACGTTTAGTGAGGATGCCTTTAATGACTTTCCAGACACCCTTTTGATACTGTGTTGTAGATGAGGAAAGGGTGTTGATTTACACATTTCCCCTTAAGATAGTGACATTTTGTGGGATTGCTTTTTTGTGTTAAGTGTGAGGGCTGTCACATGCTGGGCATGCACCCTACCACAGAACTCACCTCTAGCCTGAGGTTCTAATTCTTGATGGATGAGAACACTAAACATCAAAATTATTTTTAAGTCATTGGTTGATAAATTAGCCTAGACTCATGGTGATTCTGCTTCAAACTTCTGCTGGTGGGAGTAGAGGTGTTAGCCATCATAGCCAGCAAAAGCAAGTGACATTTAAGCTCATTGTGATGGAATAATGTTCTGTTCTGACATTAGGATTTAGAATTGGTGAGCAGGAATATATGCATGGAATTCACACCCTTATGGTCTGGTCATCTTTGACCTTCTTGTCATGTGCTGGGTCCCTATATGCAGGACTGAGATCAGAGGTGTTTAAAGGGCTCATAGCATAAAAGTCAGCACTGCTGGAGCAAAGAATTTTAATGCTGTTCTTATGTGAGTGGAGGCAGCAGTGTGCAACTTGTAGGATTGTCCTTGTGGGAATCCTGAGGTTCTCTTCTGGTATGCTCCCCATCCTCTTGAATCTCTTTCTCATCTTGAGGTACAGGCTTCTCCAGTGGCACTGGGTGTAAGGATTCCCACTGTAGCTTTGCACTTGACTGAGCTGTTTGACACAACAGTAGAACAGCTGTACAGTATCTTCACCGTGAAGGACGTAAGTAACTCTCTGAGCTACTCTACCAAATGAGGTTTGTAGCCATGTCACAAAGAACAAAGTCTGTTTTTGAAGGAAGGGCTTCAGGGACACTGGTGATTGAATAACTTGAGAGAACAACAATGAGCACTTGTGGGCTGTATCAGCAGTTGGGGGATTTTATGTAAGTTTTGATGTCCAACAAAATTAAAGCAAAACCACACCACTGGAAAAATGCAGACCTGACATATAAGATGCTGGTATATTCCTCACCACATGCACAGGGTGACAGCATGTGTTAGAATAACATGTCTGTTTTGTTTGGCTAGTTGGTGCAAAAATTTTCCAAATCTCCTGCTGTCTTAGAAGCTGAAAAGGGAGGGAAATTCCAGATGTTTGATGGGAACATCACTGGAGAATATGTGGAACTGGTAAGTAACTACAAGGTTACAGTGATGTGGGGCAATTGTTGCTCCTTTCACTCGTTATTTTTGTTTTAAAGCTTTTGATGAGTTCAGTCTCAAATTCTTTAATAAAGTTCATTGTAGAACAAAAGAAAAAATATACATAAGTAATGATAAAGTCTAAGCCTTACTTTGATAGTAATTCTGCAAAAATAGCGTAACACTCTCTATTCTGCCTCATATTGTTTTGGAGACTTCAAGCTCAGCATTCTATGTCATTAGGGTCCAAACTGCCAGGTATCAGTGGCCTTTTCAATCAGTTCTGTAGCTACCAGTTATTACTATAGCTTTGTCCTTGATGTGTACATTGATGTGTAAATTGTATGCTACTCGTTGGTTCTAGTACTAAGAGAAATTTAACTTGAAAAGGGTTTGTTTCTTCTGTTGTATTGTGCAAGTTTCAATAAATGTTTTCTGAGAATTGTCTTTGTTTTCAGTTAACAAACAGGAAGATCATCATGAAATGGAGGTGCAGGAACTGGCCAGAAGGTATGCTATGTGCACTTTATATATATCAGCAAACTAAAGCTGGGATACAGTTTCTTCTTCTTGGTATCATAATAAGGCTCCTGTTTTTTTCCCCCCAGAACACTATGCAACAGTTGCATTGAATTTTGTGCCTACTCCAGGGCAGACGGAATTACAATTGGACTGTAAAGGAGTTCCTGTCTGTAAAGAAGAGAATACAAAATTCTGTTGGCAGAAGCAGCACTTTGAAGAAATAAAAGGTTTACTTCAGCTCACCACCCAGAATGCTTGAATTAGTTAGGTTTTATAAGGACATCCTTTTGTAAGCAGAAACCTGGCCTGTTTACTTACCTCTTCTTTCTTCCTCAAAAAGTCCCCTCCCCCAAGGTCCCTAATTTATTTTATATTGGATGAAATTCATGAAACTACAGAATATAAAAGCATTGCTTGATGTATTCTAGACTCTGCACTGAGTAAAATCAGGTGTCATCTCACCTTCCATGGGTGTGTTCCTCTCTGGAAAGTAAGTGAAGTCCAGTTCCCCAAGCTAAAGCTGGTCCCAACATGCTACTTCATCGCTACAGTTGATTTAAGCTTAAGACAAATAAATGGCATGTTATACTATTCTTTTATTCTACTCCAGTTTTCAAGGCGTAGTTCTTAGGAGTGTTGTTGTGAGGGCTAGTTGGCTGCATTGTACACTTCTCTGGCTTTCCTTGGTGAGACATCCACATGGTCAGTTCCTGTTTTGGACTGCTGAGGGACTTCTCAAACAGCAAAGCAGAAGGCTATATGCTTCCTGTCTTCAGTCTGCTCATGGGCTGGCTGTCGTCCGAGGGAACTGAAACAACTTATGTAACAAAGGCATCACAGTCAGTTTAAGTACACAGAAGAGGCAGTCATTTCAATAAAAATAAAACAGTTATTTTTACATCAAGTGTGCTTTATTTCCTCCACAGGTATTCTGTTAAATAAAGCACCATTTATATACTGCCAGGCCACAGCTAAAGAGGATTCTTTACAGAATCAAATTTCTTGTGGTTGTTCCGTATACAAGTAAACTTAATTTTGATAATAAGAACCACAGCGATCAGAGGCAATCTGCCTCTCTTATTTTAAGGTACAAAACTGGCACAGAGGACACCATATTATACACAGTAAAAATGCTGTAAGTTTAAATTACATTGTACAGGGTCAGAGCCCTGATTCTCCCAGAAAGCCTTATTAAATGAAAGCCACTACAGTGAACTCTTAATTACATAAAACATATCCATTATCTGATTGCCCTTTAGAAAGTATACAGAAGATGCAAGTTTCTTTCATCTGGAGTTCTGCCTGACCAAGAATTAAGCCTATAAATCTATCTTGCCATTCAAGCAGAGAGCACTGGACAAACTGAAGCACAAAACAAATAAGCAAAATTTAGACAAACGGCAAGGGGGAGGGGCCGTTGAAAGTAGACATGCCACATCTAATGTCAAGAGGCAGCTTGATTTCCTTTGCCAGATATCCTTATGACCACATGGATTGTTGATTCAATGGTCCTACATAGGGTATCTAAAATGTCGTGTTGCTGTGCGTGACTAAAGAGGCCTCTGGAATGACCACAACTGAGTGATAAAGCAGCTTCGGGATCCTGGGAGGACAAAGCTTGACCATCACAGCTTCTCAAATCAGCTAAGTCAGACAAAACTGCGGAGATGGAAGTAGAAGGGAATTCGGATTCGTCTTCAGCTAGTGTAGTATCTTTGGAACAGTGAAGGTCTTTAAACTCTTTACAGTCATCAAACCTGCCACTGTTAGACTGTTCCTCTGCATGCTGCGACCGGATATGTGACCCGTCTTCTGAAAACGAAGATAGGCCTTCCATCCGATACTCTTTGACAGAGCCATTTTCAGGGGAAGGAAGGTCTTGCTCGGTCCCTGGATCAATAATCGATGAGTCTCTTGTCTCATTGTCTGAGGTGCTAGTGGGGGTCAGGACCTCCCTGGTATCTGTTTTTATGTCGCCAATGCAGCTGTCTACAGTGTGCTCCTCATCACTGCTCACACGCCTTCTTTTAACAGGAGTTGCCCCTTCATCATCTGTGGGGGAAAAAAATTACATAAAAACAGAATCTTCCTCAAAAGATCAAAATCCTACTGGGGACAATTGTGAGAATCCAACATTTTGTTGTTTCAGTCTTTTTTTTGTAGTACTGGAGGTCGAAGCTGAGGGCTTGCAATACTAGCCAAGAGCAACCACTGAGCCATACCTCCAGCTTGTCATCCTTCCAGCCCCAGCTCCAGCCCCAGCTCCAGCCCCAGCCAATGACTTAGTTGACAAAGCTAACCTTTAGTTTTTCTTTCTTTGGCTTCTTGCTCTTGGAGTGAGTGTCTCTGCTGCAGACAGGTCCTACACTTGCTCAGAAGCTCTTGCAGAGTTGGGATCAGAGCTGGGTTTAACTGTTTGGGAGTGTGTACTGACAGGAGCAAAGCAAGTGCCCTCAGGTCCTACAGAAACCCAGACAGGAAGAGTTCAAATCCTAAAGGCAACATTTAGACAAAACTTCACAGTTAAATGAAGATGTTTATTTCCCAAGAATCTATTCTGGTCTCTCTGGCAATGTAGAATAAATCTAAAACCAGAATTAGCACATTACAGTATTCCATCAGTTTATAGCATTGTTTCATTTTGTGCCTATGTCAAGTATGCAAGAATGAAGACTCTTGAAACAGAAACCAAATAATGTAGCTTAGGCTTACATAGTGATTCAAATAATACTGTAATTTCAAATAAAATCTGGATTTTATTTCATAGGAGTCACAGTTTCTCAAGCTCAGTTCTGGTGTATGTCTCCATAAAAATAAAAACAAAAAACCCTGCTTAGCTTGTAAGCATCTTGTTCATTAGGGGCCTGCGGCTGAATGATAAGTCTGTATGTTTCCAACATGTTCCATTCTATGGCTGTCAGAATCTACATACTCTCTAGTCTTAGCTGCTTTTATAATCATAAGTGTGACTGTTCTGATTACTTGGGAGCCATAGATAATTCTCCCTTTTCCCCCCTCCCTCTCTCACACACACAGAGCAGAGATAAGGGACCTATTCTGTTTTTGATAGTCATGCTGACCCTGATTGGCTTGGAACTTGTGTTCTAAGGCTAGTATCCAACTTGCCAGTGATCTTCCTGCCACTGCTTCTCAAGTGCTATAAGTGTGTGCCTATAATCAGTTCTTACTGGTCTCATTGCCCTTAATATATCGAATGCCATTTGGTTATATGTTCTCAATAATGGAAAGTGTGTGCTTTAAGTGTACATAGCACAATGAACATTTAATTGAAATAGTTTTCTTCATATGTGATCCTCTAAACAGTCATAATGGTTAAAGAGAGGACACATACAAGAGCTGATTTTAAGGTGAGTTTTGAACTTCTTGGCACAGTTCTTACCCCATTTAAGGAAGCACTTGCTTTTGAAATTTCAACACGGTTGGTGAAATCTGATTGTAGGTTTTGATACTGATTTATCAAGTTTGTGATAAGAGTGCTGATCAAACTAGCACAGTTTGCTTCTGAAAACACTTGACTTTGAACCTAGAAAAGAACACATTTTGTGTATGCACACATGTACGGACAAGTCTTAAAATTCAAGACGAACATAATAAGTACACATTAATTAAGCAGAAAAGGCATTTCAGAACTACATACATACCTTTAAAAGGAAATGTGTCATGAATGTGTAGACAATATTGTTATTTAGGAAAGTTCTTTCATCCATTAGGATACATTTAATATACTCTGCAAAAACAGGATCTTCACACAGAAGCTTGATGCAGTTTTTTGACATAGTGGACTAAAGTGGAGAGAAGAAACACTGCAGTTAGCAGCTGTGGAATTGGACAATGTTCAGTTACAAGTGGAACTGTAGCAATTTGACAAAACTCAAAGTGTTCTCTGTGTGTACTTGTCTGCATACATATGTGCGTGTCCCATGTCAGAAGTCAGAAAAGGGTGTTGGATTCCCCATTAACTGGAGTTACAGTTGTTAGCTGCCATATGGGTGCTGGAAATTGAACTTGGGTCCTCTGGAAAAGCAGCAAATGCTCCTAGCACTGGCCATTCCTCCAGCCCCACCCAAACAACATATACTTAATGTAGCCTTACCACCCAGCACAGAGTTAACAAGGATTAAAGAGCAAGCCTTAAAGAATAGAATATGAATGTTTTAAGGGGACAATCAATGGATAAACTAATAGATAACCAAGAAAAGACAAATTTTAAGAATTAAAATAAAGCTGGGTATGGTGGCACAGGCCTTTGATCCCAGCACTCAGGAGGCAGAGGCAGGTGGATCTCTGAGTTCGAGGGCAGCCCAGTCTATACATAGAGTTTCAGGACAGCCAGGGCTACAAAGGGAGACTCTGACTCAAAAATAAACCAGCAAGTCATTTTCTGAATGCCAGTCACATTAGCAGACTGGGATCAATGTCTTTCACAGATTCCTATTATATTTCCCTGTATAATAAAGTTCTTTGTAGTAATAGTTCAGAAACTTTTGCCCAGCAGTAATAAGCCACCACAAAAACTGACATTCTTCAAGGGAACAGATGATGCTCTATACAGTCTTATAGTTTGGGGCAGGAAATAACCTTTATTATGGTACTGCATGGTGAGCAATTGGAGACACAACCAGAGTTTATGTTCGTGGGAATCTTTTAGGCCAAAAAGAAGAACTGAGACAAACCTTAGACTAACCTGGCTAATATGGCTTTCTTCACAAATTCTTCAACATCTTAACAAGCATTACTTAAGTGTTGATGTGTTGGCTTTAAAGACTTGGGTCCTGTTATGTAGCCAAAGGCTGGCCCTAAATTTGTGGCTATCCTGCTCCAGCATATGCTGGGGTTACAGTTACAGGCAAGCATCACCATGCCTGACTGGAGGTCACTCTGAAATGAAGTGGGCCTTTCCTGTTCTATTTGTTATTAGCTAAAACTGTCCTGTTCTCAGTGAGACTCTCTGAGAACCAAAACCAGGCAGAGTTAAAAGGACAAGCACCATGGTTTCTGCTGGAGATGTTAGTGTGAAGAGTAGGGTGGAGGGAGCTGGGAGGGCTATGAGCTTGCTTCCTCCACTACCTCAAGGTTTTAGACTTTCCCAGAAACTGCTGTCTATGAGCTATGGATAAGAAATCCAACATAAACATCTTATTTGGAATTCCCCTGTACAAAGCATGGGTTTGAATAAAATGCCAGCAGGTAGTAATTCCCTTAATTCTACAACATTCCGGATTTCTAGCATTCAGTTTTTATTCAGTTCTAAAAATTCCCAGTAATCTGGCTGGATGAGATCAATCATGTGAATCCATTTGCTTTACCTGAGTCTGGCATAGCTCAGTCCAAAGTTTGGGGAACAGTGCAAGATGAAGTGGCAAGCCTTCATAGGCAACCAGGACACCTAATATTTGAAAAAAATCAGAACAGGTTATAACTATGTTATACAGCTGAGTTACTGAACTGCAGGTACAATACTGTCAGTTATCTCTGGTTTCAACTGCATCTTCTCTGTATTCTTAGAAATATGTACAACACAAGAGAACTCACTGCAATGTTTTAAGCACTGCAAAAATTGAGAATGCAGAATTGTGAACTTATTTATACACCCTACACCTCATTCCCATGTTTTAAGCACTGCAAAAATTGAGAATGCAGAATTGTGAATTTATTTATACACCCTACACCTCATTCCCAGAAGTATCTAAGACAACAACTTCAGCCAGCTCTTTATTTCTGAGTACTGAACTTATCTGGGAAGATTAAAGAAACTGCGAGGGGTTTTCAAAGTTTTCTTGGGTTAAGGAAATCTTTAGACAATTTTCCAGGCTTGTTACAGGGGTGGGAGTGAAGGTGATGAGAACTACATTCTAAAACATTCCATTTCTTCCCCTTTTGTTTCTCTGTGTGCCATGAAGTAAACACTGCTGACTCTACTACTGTCTTCTTGCCTTGTCCTCAGGACCTTCTGGATAGATAAGATTTGGGACTGTCCATGCTGTTAGGACTTCTCTGTGCGTGCGTGTGTGTATGTACATGCATGTGTGTGTGTGTGTGTTTTCCTGGGGTGTAAAACTAAGGGCTCAGACACATAAACTAGGTTAAGACTTTACTACCCAGCTACAGCCCAAGTCCTGAAACCTCTAATTTCAACCTCTTCTAGGTGTCAGATTTTCATACGTTCCTCCTCCCCTCCATCCTCTCTGCCTCTCTTACAGAAACTACAGTGTCAGCTCCCTCCATAAATGTTCTACTTCTGCATCTCTCCACCTTCAAGAATAACAACTACAGAGAAGAAACAGGATATAAGGTATCTTCCAGTTAAAAAGTATGGGCTGGGTCAGGAGTTCAAACAGTAAGTATAAGTAAGCACTGTGGCTACTCGAGGCTGTAAAGGCAATGCCAAAGTGGCAGAGAGATCAGCAACTAAGGTTGACTAGCTACAAGGAAAACTTAACAAATATTAAAATTTGAATCACAATTTTCATGTGTCATAAAACATTCTAATTTCCTTAGTATGTAAATATGAAAACTACGCTTAGTAGGTAGCTGCTGGCTTTTAAGAACTATTAGTAGGTAGGTTGTAGTTTGCCAGCTCTTGGGTTAGACCAAGGCTTTGAGATCTTTAAACAGCAAATTACACAATTAGGGATCTCTTTCAGAACCTTACTAGTCCCTTGTTAAGACAAGACACTGCTCATCCTCCCTAATTATTCTAACCTAAACTAGATGAAGCAGGAAGTATTATAAACATACAAGCCATCAAATTATGGCTCCAGGAAATGGTTTCTTTAGTCACATATTCTTTCATTGTAACTGGTCACAAAATAAGGGTTCACCCTTGGAACAAGTCTGACACCACCTGTTTTATGGTTGGGTGAGTTAGGAATAGCTTTTTATTTTTATTTAACATTGACACCATGGTCTCTTGACACATAGCCTAAGCTGGTCTTGAAACCCACAATTCTCTTGTCTCTGCCTCAGAACTGTGGGATTACAGGTGTTGAACTCCTAAACCTGAAAGCTTCCACATTTTCAAGGGTTGATAAACAACAAAACATTAAGACAAAGAACAACAAAAAGTCCAAGACCACGTGACCTACAGATGCAGAGCCTGTTACTATATCTAGCTCTTCAGTCTGCCAGTAGTGTCCAGACTGCTGCTCGGATATAAAAGTCTGTATTATCACTCAAGTTTTTCTTAACTTTTTCTTTCTTCAATTGTTCCTCAAAGTAAAATAATCCTCCTTCCTTTCAACAGCTACAAAAAGCCAACATTAATCCCTAACAAAGCAACCCTGGAGATGTCTTGATATTAAACCATGTTTAAAAACAAGAAAGGAACATTTATTGACACCTACTATATTAAGTATGTCAGAAAAACACATTAAAATATCTCAGCTTTGAAAAGTATTACTCTAATCCTTAATTTTTCTTTTGTTGTTATTGTTTTGGTGGGGAAGCAGGGCGACAATTTTTGCTCTTTTTCCTAAGACGTTCTCATGCAACCAAAGTTGCCCTCGACTTCCTGATGACCTTGCCTCTGATTCCTAAGTGGTAGGATTGCAGGTGTACGCCACCATGCTCAGCTTGTTTCCTTTTCTTGAAGAGTTTGTAATAGTCTCCTAATTTATCTCAAAGCCTGTTAGTTACATCTATCCCACATTTATCTAATTCTAACACTAATATTATTTTCATTAATTTACATTTACTCAAACCCTCTGGTATCATTTTATGATCTTCATATTTACCTGCACCATTGCTTAATTAACATAATACTTCCCCTGCCACACTGTACAGGGGTTCAAGCCCAGGGCCTTTATCATGTTATGTGGGATGCTCTCCCACTGAACTACTTCGAGCCTTGTTACTTTTAGATTCACCAAGACTAGTAGCCTATTAGCTTTATTTTAGGCCACGCAGCACTGAGAGAATTAGTTTGAAATACTATGTAATACAGCAATGAACATAGATAATTACCAATCCGAGAATGTTTCCTAAGCCAGCTCATACAGTAAGCTCTAGACAACGCTATGACAACCAGGGGGAACTGAAGTCACCTTCCAGTCCTTCCAATTCCCTCTCAAGTTGTTTCCTTTGGACAGAAGGTTGTTCTGAAGCACCAGGGTTTCTGAATTTTCTTGCATTTTCACAAAGCACTGGGGATGAGTGAGAGGCCAATATTCTCTTAACTGTAAATACTCCTCCTCAATACCTATGTCATTCATTGGGTACAAAGCACACGGAGAAGCAGTCGCCCAACTCTCAGATATACTTCTTTATCTTTTATATATTGTTTGTGTGTGTATGTGTGCACTTGCCCAGATTACAGAAGTAGGCATCAGATTTCTTGGAGCAGGAGTCACAGATGGTTGTGAGCTGCCAAATGGAGTGGGTTTTGGGAACAGAACCCAGTCTTCTGCATGAACGACATGCATGCACTCTTAACTGCTGAGCCACTTTCGTCAGTCTCAGGTGCACTTCTAGGCTTTCCCTCAGTAAATAGAATGGCACATCTAAAATGCAATGGATTCTGTAAAAACTTAAATTTCTTTATCCTGTGACTTCAGGCATCTTTAAGCAAGGTCCATACTTTGCCCCATTCCTCACTCAAAAATATCTATCTTTTGTCAGAGAACCTCAGACTGTAGAAGCTGTTATATGGTTTGTCAGTAAAAGAAACACCTTTCAAGCTGCTTCTGCAGAAAATGTTGTTTCAGAATATTTAGTACTTCCAAGATTGCTATGAAGATAAAAATATTTCATATATTTATTTATTTTGGTTTTTCAAGACAGGGTTTCTCTGTAGCTTTGGAGCCTG
>LOJH01028654.1:988-16938 GCA_001685095.1 Ellobius talpinus | reverse complement strand
TGCAGGCAAATGGATGGATCTAGAAAACATCAAGTTGAGTGAGGTAACCCAGACCCAGAAAGACAATCATCATATGTACTCACTCAAAAGTGATTTTTAGACATAAAGCAAGGAAAACCAGCCTACAATTCACAATCCCAGAGAACCTAGACAACAAAGATGACCCTAAGAGAGAGACATACATAATCAATAAGGGAAGAAGAAAAAGACAAGATCTCCTGAGTAAATTGGGAGCATGGGAACCATGGGAGAGGGTAGAAGGAGAGGGAAGAGGAAGAAAAGGAAGCAGAGAAAAATGCATAACTCAATAAAATGAATAAAAAATTTAAAAAATAACACAATGCTTAAAATATTTGCAATATAAGCTTGGAAAGAAAATGTGTGCTCTTGTGGTACATACCTGTAATCTCTGGAGGCTGAGGTCAAAGGATTAAGTTCAAGGCAAGCTGGGATGATATAGTGAGTTCTTGCCTCAAAAAAATTAACAGCAAAGGACTGATTGGATAAATACATGATTAATGTGTCAGAAACTTACAGTTAGGTAGATAGATAAACATACCAGATCATAAACTATAAGCAATGAATGCCACTCATTAATTTAATCTGCTGAAGTTCACCTAATTACCCCATTCCGAGACTTTGAAATGAACACACAACTATGGTCAAAGCTTCACAGGTGATAATAATCACTTAGCACAGTTCTTGGAATTCCTTACAGCAAAATGCAGCAGTGAGGGGATTGATATCCTTTATGTAAGTTAGTTTATTTTAGTGCCATTTCTGTAGGCAAAATATTTGCCAAGATCCCTCAAAATACTTGCCAATATTCCTCTGCTAAATTGTCTTGTAGCCTCTCTTACGTAAGGCAATGAATAGGTCTTTCAGGTTTGCTGAGAACTTAGATTCTTCAAAAAGAAGACAAGCTGTTTTGTACCAAATGACCCTTTTTCATAGGTATATAAATAAAAGCTATGATATTTGAAGAGAAAAGAATGTGGCACTAATTATTTCTGTCTTTTTCCTATGTTCCTAAATTACTTTTTAAAAGTAGCACACTAAATATGGATTTCATCATGGCATCTTCACACACACATGTTATTTGGCACTGATTATAAAAATAGAAAACATACTTGTGCTCCATGAAGCAGCACCTACATCCTTGCCCTGCAGGTCATTCTGTAAAACTGATTCAAACAATATCTACCTGGGGGTCACTTTGAGGTCATTATTAACAATAGAGTTCTATAAATCACTTACCTGTTGCAAGACTCAGTAAATGCTAGGTGTTATTGGGTTATATTATGTTGTGATATTATAAGGCAACAAAGCTTCTTTTCTACGTATTTACTACTGCACAATGAAATATTTCTATCAATGGCGAATACTATATCACAGATTCTGAGGACCAGAAATTCAGGAACGGTACTGTGGGCCTTCTTGACTTTCATTTCACGATGTCTGAAGCTTCAGCAACTTTGGGGGTGACCCAAGAGCCGGAGCTGTGTCCACCAAAGGCTGTCCACTCAGACGTCTGGTAACCAGTGCAGAGAGTTAGTGAAGTCTTGTCTGGGTCCCAGGGTTGAACCAACTGCCTGGGGTGTCCACTTTCAACATCGTGGGTAGGTTCTAAGAGCGAGCAACCCAATGGAGGTGGATGGAAGCTGTGTCATCTTTTGTGTTTCGGCCCTGGAAGTCCCATAGCATCACTTCCGGAATGTCTGAGATTCAAAGTTTGGTAACATAGACACTTGATCTCGAATGGAGGGATATCCAGAATCACTTCTTAAGAAAACATGTCTTAGTGTCGCCACACTGGAGAATGCTCTGTGCCAAAGTTTCCATACTGACAATATAGTAGAACACATGCCCATTAACCCAACTATTTGTTATTCTTCAATTAATTTGTTATTTTTGTAATTTATGTGCAATTTAACACCCTGAACAAGCCTTGAATGGGAAAATGTTGAAAGTCACATTCTTCCCCTTTATGGAGTTGTATAGTTAGATTACAGAAGCCATAGGATTCACATGCTTCTAACCAGAAAGTACAGAACTGGCTTGACTTGGGGATGGGAAAATGCTGTCTCTGGCTTGAACATTGCTCTGCTCCTATCCACACGGCATCCTCCGCTCCTATCCACCATAACATTGCTCTGGTACTATTCCCCATGGGTAATTGAACTGCTTGCTCCAATAAAGTGCAAGAATGTGTGTAGGAAAATAAAAACGCTGTCACATAAATGGTAAAATTCAAAATATATGGGTTAAAAAATTTTAAAGATCAGGCGTATGGAAAGGCATAAAAGCGCTGGCTCATTAGTTTCACTTCATTGATTCTCAGATTATTGTCTGGTTCATAGCACACTTACTCCAAGACTTGCACTGCAAAAGCTGCTGCAATCAGGACAGTGTAGCAATGACAGAAACAGAAGACCAGGAAAACAGGAAGAGAGCGAAAAGGTCGTAAAAAAGCCCACCTCACATCTGGAAACCATGTTTAATAGCTGATATTTCAGAACACTGGGACTATAACAACATTTGGTAAATGGAGCTGGGATAAATGATTAGTCAAATGCCCGAAGGGTGCAGGCCTGTACCTTTATCTCACAGGATAAATGAGGCGTGTATATAGACAGATTAAACCATGTAAAGATCAAAAGTCAACGTTGAAAATTTTAAATTTGTTTATTTTATGTGTATGGGCAGTTTTCTTGCCTGTATATCTGCACCATCCACCTGACTAGTGGCCACAGAGCCCAGAAGAGGGCATCAGATCCCTGGGACTGGAGTTACAGATGGATGAGGTGCTGGGATTGAACCTAAGGTTCTCTGCAAGTTCAGCCAGTGCTCTTAGCGGCAGATCCATTTCTTCATCCCCTACAGAGACACTTTTTGAATTGGGGGTAGAAAAGTATTTCTTAAGACAAAAATAAACTTTAAAATATTAATCAAAGTTAATTATACTATAATTTGAAACTTCTGCTAACCCAAAGGTAGCACAAAAATCAAACTCCAGCTGGAGTAAGAATATCTTCAACTTCAATATCCTGCAGTTATATAAGGAATCAGAAAGAAAAGAGAGGGAATCCAACTTAGAAAATGAGTATAAGAAGTCTACAGAAAAGGAAGTGTGGATAATGTTGATTTACACTAAAGACCAGTAAGATCAAAAGTTGTACTGTTGAGCCCATCAAAGACAAAAGTCTAAAGGACATCCAAGTACTAAGTGTTGCTGAGGATAACAGGCTGCTACCCTTGGGGGGAGGCGTTGTGTCATCTGGAGTTGGTAATACCCAGGGAAACTGACAGGCATGTGCCAGCATTTCTATTTTTTCTAAGAACCCCCATAAATGCACACATATACAAATCAGGAGATGCACAAGAATGCGTGTAGCATCATTTCTGCAAACTCTTTCTCTTAACCATTCCCAAGGGAGAAACACAACCAAGAGGCTTGGTAACTACGGTGAGAAATAGGCACACAGCAAAACCGAATATGGGCATGGCAACTTAAAACCAGAGCTAGTGCGGCAATTTGAGTGAGAATGGCTCTCATAGGCTCATATCCTTAAATGTGTGGTCCCCAGGTGATGGAATTGTTTGGGAAAGATTAGGAGGTGTGGCCTTGTTGGAGGAGATATGCCACTGGGGGCAGGCTTTGAGATTTCCAAAGCCCATACCATTCCCAGGCACTTTATCTGCCTTGTGGTTGTTGTCCTGACATGTAAGATCTCAGCTACTGCCCCAGCTCCATGCATGCCTGCCTGCTGCCATGTCCCTTACTGTGGTGGTCATGGACTCTAACCCACTGAAACTAGAAGGTCCAAGGAATTTTTTTTTCTATAAATTGCATTGGTCATGGTTATCTGTCTTAGGGTGTCTATTGCTGTGAAGAGACACCACGACCATAGCAACTCTTATAAAGGGAAGTCTTTAATTGGGCTGCCTTACAGTTTCAGGGGTTTAGTCCCTTATCATCACGGTGAGAAGCATGGCACCATGAAGGCAGACATGGCGCTAGAGAAGTAGCTGAGAGTCCTATGTCTTGATCCACAGGCGACAGGAGACTGTAACACCAGGCCTAGTTTGATCCCACCCTCACAGTGACACATTTCCTCCAACAAGGCCACACCTCCTAATAGTGTCACTTCCTATGGGAAACACGTTGAGTCTCTAGGGGCCATTCCTATTCAAACCACCACAGCACATCAATAAAGTAACTAAGACAGCTATGGTGTTCATCCCAGGTCCAGTGGGTGAAAGCACTTGTTCCACAAGCTTAAGGACCTGAGTTCAAATCCACAATGGAAGAAGGGAGCTGACTGTCAAGAGTTGTCCTCTAACCTTTTGGTTTTCTTCTTAGAGAAAAGCCTGAGTGCAGAATGTTTGGAACCCAACAGCCGACTTTAGATTGTGAGTTTGGAAATGGAGGCCTTGAGCAAGGAAGAGGAGGTACAATCATGGGGCCTCTGATGGCCCACCTTCACGCTGGTTTATGGGACAGGGGAATTCACCTGTGTTTCTGCTAAAGCCTCGATTATTTAATTGCTTCCTGCTGCATCTATTTGTCTCTATTTACATTTGATGCCAGAGCACATGATATTCAAATAGAAATAAAGTATACGGAGTATCTTGCTTGCAGTAAAGACTGGCGTGTGGTGGTAAACAACTTTGGGATAGTAATTATTGGTAAAATGAGGTACTGGGGAGGAGATGGGAAATGTGTGTTATGTTTTTCTTGATGCCCTTTTTGTATGCCTTAAACATTGGCTCAGTACCAGTAAGACTTCAAAATGCAAGAGGCCTCTGGGACTTCGGGAGCAGAGATCACATGGGGGTTATCCTATAGACTCTAACCTCCACCTGCCTCTCACATCTCCTTGCCTCTGTGATCCAAGCTATATAAACAGAAATAAACCCGCTGATACTCTTGCCTATTCCTTGAAGGCTCAAGCATCTCCTCATCTCCTTCATCTCCTCCACCTTCTCGGCCCTTCCTTGCCTTTCACAGTGACTCCGAGGTCCAGAGAAAGCCCGTCTTCAGCCAGAAACCACGAACATAGTCATGCTTCCTTCCCGGGGGTCACGTCAACCTGCTTGCTTGGAAAAGAAGAACAGGAGGAGGAGGAGGAGGAGGAGGGACACCTCTACCTTCTCTGCACCCTGGCAGCACAGGTGCTTCTGCTTTTCAGGAGGCTTTCCTGGGTGGGAAGGCATTGTTGCTTTCTGCTGCAGAAGTGGAGTAGCTAGCCATGGGCGCACCAGGCTGCCGTTGCCACCCCCACACCCCGCATTAAGAGGATGTCCAATTTGTTGGACATTCAGGCGCATGTCAGGAAATCAGGAGCGGAGCGTCTTCTACAATGACAAGGAATGATTCCCCTCTGCAGTGTTTCACAGACAGGTTGATGGGATTAGACAGTGTGCCTTTCCTAAAAGTCATTATAGACATGGCCACTTATATAAAGATGAAAGTGGTGTTTTGGGGAAAATGCCAAGTTGCAAATCTGAGGTGGAGAAGATGTTCCATTAACCTTGTATCTACTAGGCTGTCTATTAATTTCAGATGATAAAGGGATGTCAGATGAAGCCAATTAGCATAAAACATTCTTAGTCAGCTCTGCAAACCTTCAACAAACAGCAACAAGGATGAAGGGCATTTGGGAATGGACCTTTTCCAAGGGGTTATTGAAAGTGATGGTGTCTTCACTTGCTTTCATCTTGTGTGTTCTCCATGCGAAGTCCTAAGGCAACTACTAAGTGATTTTTTGAAACCCACTTTTTGTCTGTTCTCTTCTTTATGATCCCATGTCCTGGTTTTCTTGGCAGAGAAGAGAGATGGTGTTATATTCACCTGATCCCACTTGATATTCAGAATGCCTAGTAGACCCCCTACCTGCTACTTTTATATACTTCTATATTCTGAATGAATACTGATGGGGTTTCTGCTCAGGGTTAATTCCCCACTAAGGAGCAAGGGCTGGGGCACTGTGGATGAACATTCCAGCCATACCACACAGCCTTCTAGCCCAACAGGAAACCAGAAGGCAGGGTCTGTGCATACCCTGGGCCTCTCTAATGAGGTTCAATCTTAACTGTGATTCTATGCCTCCATGAACTCCAGCCTGTATTCCCACAACTGTATCTGTGTATGACGGTGGCACCACTTCCCATATACTAATGTGAACAAAATTTTTAAAAAATCTTAAATGTATTTGTGTGTGTGTGTGTGTGTGCGCGCGCACACGCACAGCTACTCAAGCCATGGTACAAATATGGAGGCCAGGGAACAATGGCGGGGAGTTGATTATCTGATTCCAGGATCCCAGATCAGCATCAAGCATAGGCAGCAAGCGTTTTTACCCACTGAGTCATCTGTTTGGCCAGGATAGATTTTTTTTTGTACTATGTCTTTGCCTTTATGTAGCAATTAATCTATTTGACCAATTTTTCTTGATTGCTTTGGGAGAGAGGAAGGACACAGGGGATCCCACCCAGGGCCGTGCACATGGCAGGCCAGTGAGTCACACCTCCAGCCCAGATTGCATATGTGTCACAAGGCAAACAGGGCTGCCACTCTGTGGAAGGAACAGAAAGTAGACAAGCAAAATGTACTGGGAGGGAGTCATGATCATGCAGGTGGAGTTTTAGGGCAAGCCTTCTGGCCTCCACAGCCTGACAGTTCTGGGTCTACCGCCTCGTGGCAGGAAAGGTTTTAAATGTTTTCTCTGTGCTTAGTCGGGGCAGATTAATGAGGATAACCCAGGGTCTGTCCAGGTTTGTAAGGGATTTGGGACGAGGGCTGTGTCTCATTCATCTTTATCTTTCGCACATCTTTTCGTGATCTTTGGCACATCATGGATGCTCAATACAATTTTTGTGTGAATGAAGCAATATCATCAAACAATTAAACAACTGATGATAGCACCATATGTAATAATTACCAAAGTATAAATGTGTTGGAGCTGAACTATATTGATTCAGTAATTGCAGCAGTCAGCATTTGGCATGTGCTTACTAAGCAGCAGTTTCCCCTCATACAATCTTCAGCTGACCACAGGAGTGGATATTTGCAATATCTCTGGCTCCAACCCTTCACAATCTACAGTAGCTTGATCACAGCAGAGCACTCACTGATCCAAGTTCACTGTATTCTTCTAGACAGGCCAAGGGAGATTCCGGGGTTCCTGGGCTCCATCCACCTCATTGATACTTCATTCCCACTTCATTCCCAGTGTGTCATTTTGTAGAATGTTCTCAGCATTGGCACTAAGCGGACAAACTAGGGGACAACAAGGCTAGAAATCAAGGTGCAGGCAACTCCCATTCTTTCCCAAAGCTCTCTTGCTTTCCACTCTCCCAGCTTCAGAGCATAGGACACTGGGCGTGTACCAAGGCCAGCATGAAGTTGGATGGAGTATGACCACCAGAAAGGGAGGGTTAAGGGACCAGCCTCTGCCCTGCCCTGCCCTGCCCTGCCCTGCCCTGCCCTGCCCTGCCCCACACCTGTATGCTGAATCCTGATAACCTCTCCTCTCTGCCTCAGTGCAGGCACCTGTGTGTGCTGCGAATGTCTCTCTCACCAGCTTGCTTGCTTTCTCTGAGGTGAGAATCCGGTTAGGGACCTCCATGGAACATGGCTTCTTACTGGGATATTGTGAAGAGAAACCTGAGATCAGCTTTTTGCAGAATCACAGCCTCCCGCCCCCGTCCAGCTGATTCACTTGAGCAGCGGAGGGTCCCCTGGTAGGCCTGTGAAAAAGGCAGATTCCCTGGTCCACAATGCAGGGACACAATGAAATGAACTTTGAAAAACTTTTGGAGATACACGGCACAGTCTGGCACTGAGCAAGGTGCCTGGTCCAGGTTTTCAGTAGTGAGTTAGGTAGGTAAAAGTCTCCTTTGTCCAAAGAGCTGGGGCTGTAAGCCAGTAAGGTCTTACCTAGCCTTCAGGAGTTCAAATATAAGCATCCTCCGTCCCATAACCTTGACCAAGCCACTTAACCCATTCAAAATGAGTTTTCTCCTTTCTCTGTGAAACTGAAAATGTTTGAAAAACATCTCTTACATGTGTTCCACTTAACAGGACCCCATCCATGGTTATAGTAGTCAAGTTACACTGTTACCTTGTTTAGTAAGACCTGGGTGAATAAGGATCATTGAATACATAGAAATAGAGAGAAAGGAAGGAGGCAGTGAAGGAGAGGTGGGGTTCAGGTTTCATTTGTCGTCTGCAGACACTTAATATCTTTAGGTGTTGAGAGAGGTGGTCACCTGTTGCTATCAAAGCTTTGGATAGATGAAGACGTAAAGATACATGTGATTTTGTGGTTGCCTATTTAGGCCAAAGGTTTCTGGTACCAAAGGCCTGTGTGGCTGACTCTGGGCATCAGCAGCTGTTTCCATAAAATGTCTAAACCCGTATCTCACAATAACTCCTCCTTCAAGACACTAAGAGCTTCCCCTAATGACATCTAACTACCCATAAGGGACATATATGTGGTGATATCTAGGATTGGCTCACTGAACTAAAAAGGGTGCATCTGTTACCCCAGTACTCCTATAGGAAGATGAGGGAGCATAGGTGGGAGAATTGGCGAGGGGCCAGGGGACCTGGAGTACTCTGAACAGAAGAAATAGTAAGAGGACATGCTTTAATGACTCCTGAGAGTTGCCCCGTACATCCCACTAGACAAACAAACAAATAAACAAACAAATAAAAAATCATTTTTAAAATGAGACATCAGATCTTCTTGCAACCACAAGATGGAAAAACTAAATGAATGAAATTGTCTTATTTTAAATTCTCCCCCAACCCCCACTACCACATTTCCTAAAGTCATTTGAGGCTTCTTAAAACTCATTGGTTTGTGTGTAGGGACAAAAGGCACAATGGGTGACAGAGATGACGGACATCCAGGTCAGAAGCATCTGACTGTGAACTGTTCGCATGGCAGTTCCAGCTCCAGGTCAGGTTCAAGTTCCCCCTCATCTGTGTGGGAAAACTTACCGGAATGCCATAGTGCTGGTCGGAGAAATGGCCAGTTTTGTGGGGCTCGTTTCCTAACCCCATTTGAAAGATAGCCATAGAGAGGAGGGAAGACCACTGGAGAGGCCGCTGGTCCTGTTGACTGCATAATGAAGATTCTCAAAGTTCTCAGAACTTCACTGTGGGCATGTGTAAATCAGCAACCGTATTTCTTGCTCTTATAAAGACTAGAGACTATAGATGTGAGAATCTACCAGTGCTGACACATAGAAAGAGCTTTATCGACAGCCTAAACTGTAGTAAACAAGAAAAGGACCGCTTGATACTATGTGAACATAGCAGTCTTCCCCGACTTCCGTGCGCAGAGGCAATATAGGCCATCTTTTTTTTTCAGCTGGATTCTGATTGGCTGTGGCTCTGGGCTGGGCTGGGCAGGGCCTCTCCATTTTAACAAGCTCCTGGGGCGGATGCTGCTGGAAACTGACTTGCCTCCTGTTGTCTGAGCAACACAGAACTAGGGAGGGCGCTGATTTGATTGAGTTCCTGCTGTGTGCTGGCCTGCATGGCGTCTGTAGCTTCGTGCTGTGCTCCATATTTACCATTGTGAGTTTGGGAATTGGCGCTCTGAAGTGAACCTAATAAAACTGTAGCTGTAAAACGGCAGAGGCAAAATTTAAGGTAGACTTACTTGCTGTCTACAGATTCATGGGCTGCTCACTAAGCTTTGCTGAAGTAATCACCCACTTCTTTGCAGAAATACTTTTCTTGTGACACTTGCATATCACTGGACCACGCTGAGCCATACTGATCTAGCACAGGGAATTATGGAAAAGAGGCAGTGAGTTCATCTGACTCCGAGGGCAATGGGTCTTCTTTAACCCCTGTTCTCGTTCTCGCACTAAAAAAGAGACTGCTGTATTCCAAATTGGATAAATCAATGGTGGATATAGAGATGGCAAAAATATGAGAGAAAAATCCAGTAATGGGCAAGACCAGAAAAGACATTTAGTAAAATGTTTTTAACAACAAAGAAATGAAACAATAAATAATTAAGAAAACTAATAAATCTTCAGGTAGACTGAGCTAGACACATACCACACACAAGTAGACAAGCATATATGCACACACAAGCACATGCACACACACACACACAGACACACACATACATTGACACACAAGATGCAAAAAAGATCAAAGTGAAAGTGGGGCCATTGCTACCTGCTTTATAGAAACCAGAACTGTGAGGGAATGATGTCAAAGTGTAGGGTACCTAACTAGCTAATCACTGTGAACTAGATTTTAGAAACACATATTCCACCAAAACTGACTCAAAAAAAAGTTAAAAATTGAACAAATTTATAAAAGTAAAAAGATTGAATTAGTCATCAAAATCTCTCAACTTTTAGGAGCTGTTCAGAATCAGATAGAGTCATCAGTGAGTTCCATCAAACTTGAAAAGAAAAAATTGCTACAAGTACCTTTTATTTTTTTCCCAAAAAGTAGAAGAGGAAAGAAGTAACTTAGCCTATGTGGGTGGCATTATCCTGGCACCAATATCCTTAAACTAAATTCAGAAGTGATTAAAGACTCAAAAATTAAAACAACAGAAAATTAAATCAATTATCTTACACAGGAAAGGGGGATTTATGTCAGAAATACGAAGGTGGGTCAGCATGAGACAACCAGTTTAATAGACCTTATTAACGTAACAGAGAAGAGCCACTACACAATCACCTCAATTGTTAAAATAAACAGCAAACAGTTGATGTAATCCAGTCCCTTTCATGATGAAAACACACTGGCAAATAGAAATAGGAGTGGCTTCCTTTACATGATGAAGGGCACGTGGGAAAATCCATGGCTCCCATCCAGAGTGAGCATAGCCCTTGGGGACCAGGAGTAAGACAGGCAGCCCACGCTTCTCAGTACTTTTCACAAGTGAGGCATAAGCTCTAGCCAGGGAAGTTTGGCAAGAAAAACAAATAAAAAGTATCTGAAATAGGAGAGCAGAAAGGAAACTCTAAACTTATGAATGATGCAATTCTATATGTAGAAATTAGATTCTATATGTAGAAAATCAGGAATCTGAAAAAGTACTCAAGTTGTGAGCATCAAAGCTGCAGGTTATGAAGTAAGCATGCAAGTTATTTCTGTGCAACACCAATGAACAATCTGAAGAGGAAGTAAAAAAAAGCAATTTAAACAAAATTTTATTACATCTATTTATTGTGGGGGAGGACAAAACATGCCAAAGTATGAAGCTCAAAGAACAACTTGTGTGTGGGGGGGGGATCCAGCTCAGGTTGTCAAGCCTGGTGATAAGAGCCTTTACCCACGGAGCTATCTCACTGGCTCAAGCAAACGCTTATATGTGTACTATTCAGAAGAACAAAATACTTAGGAATAAATTTACCCATAGATGTGAGAGACTTCTGAAGGTTACAAAGCATTAATGAAAATGGAATGGAAAGATGTCCCATGTTCATGGATGGAGAAACTTAATATGTTAAGATGCAGTGTTATTCAAAGTGATGCATAGATATATGGTCTAATATCAAATGTCAGCAACTTTTCCCTAGAAACGGAAAAGGCAATTCTCAAAATAAATTTCAAGGAAACAACATTGCAAAAGAATATAATTGGAATACTCATATTTCCTGCCTTCAAAACTTACTGCAAAGAGACAGGAATTAGAATTAAATCAATACATCTATGGATAATTGATTTTTTGTCAAGGCTATCAAGACCCTTCAATGGGGGATAAGCTGTCACTTCAAAAATGGTGCCTGAACAACTGGATACTTGCATGCGATATGAAACTGCACATCCACTTCATACTACATATAAATATTAACCCAAACTGGGAGCTGGGAGGATGTCTCAGTGGATAATAGTGTTTGTCATGCGAGCATGAAGACCGAGTTCAGATCCTCAGCATCCGTGTGAAGAGCTGGGCCTAGAGGTGAGGGATGATACAGAGACAGGCAGAGAGAGCTCAGGCAGCCCAGCTGCGTCAGTGGAAGACCTTGTCTCAAAAGGTAAGCACAAGTGATTGAGGAATACACCAGACATTAGCCTTTGGTTTCCATGTACACACACACACACACACACACACACACACTACATGAATTTAAAAATGAGTTGATAACATAGTATAAATGCTAAAACCATAACATTTATTGAAGAAAACATTGGGGTAAGTATTCATGACTTTGGGCTTGGTAGTGCTTTCTTAGGATATAACATTGAACAAAAAAGAAGTAGAAATAAGTATGTTGAACTTTCTCAAACATCAACAAAGTGAAAACTCAACAGAGGCTGGGAGAAAATGTTTGCCAACCACGCATACTGCTACAAAGAAAACAAGCATATATTTAATAAGCACCTGGAATGATGCTCAGTCACTATGGAAACAGTGAAACTTCAGGGAGGCGGCATGGTCCACCAACTGGAACTGTGTCTTTAAAACAGTGGAAAAAAAGTATTGACAAAGTTTTCTGAAAATCTCAACTTTTACATATTGATGAGACTAAAAAAAATAGCCACTGGAAAGCAGACTGTGGTTCTTCAAGCAGATAAACAAATTCGCCAGTACAGCTGAATGATTCTACTTCTAAATACAAATGCCAAAGAATAAAAAAAGACAGGTCTTTTAAAACTATATGCACATTTGTTTGCAACATTACTGCACACAGTGATCAAAAACATGGAAGCAACCCCAGTTTGACTCTTAGGTCAGAGCATGAAGAATTTATAGTATATGTGTGCAGCAGGACATAATTGCACAGTGAAAAGGGACAAGTAACCGATGTGCTGCAGCCTGCTGACCTTCATGGCACACTAGGTGAAAAGCCAACATGAAGGTTACATTGACCATGATTTCATTTTTATAAACTAGATAGAGTATGTAAACCCCTAGAGATAGCAGACAGGTGTTTGCCAGGGTCTGTGGGTGGGAAGGGTAGTAAGAAACAATATTTAATGAGCTTAGGGTTCTCTTAGGGAGATGAAAACATTTTGGAAGTAGCTAAAGTTTGTGGTAACCAGCTTCTGTGAATGTATCAGAAGTCAGTGAGTTGCTCATTTGATAATTTATTTTATATTATGTGAGTTTTTTTTACTGCAATTAAAATACCTGCTTGGAGTAGAGTTTTCATGCAATAAAATTCCCTTATTCATATTGGTGAGTTTCGATATTGACCCAGAATCAGGCAACTATCACCTCAGCATTTCTGCTGTGTATAAAATCGCTTGTGGTCCTTCCTGGACCACCTTCACCACCTATCCCAAGATCCACTGATCTGTTCCTCACATCGAGTGTCTTCTACTTTAGGAATTCTTCAGGATTAAATGAACTCATTCAAAAGGATGAGTACTTTGTTAAGTGTATTCTTGAAGTTCAGCTGTTTTGTTAATCTCTCAGTGGTTTGTTCCTTTTAAAATCTCAAATAGATTCCATTGTAACCCACACTGTTTCTTTCTCTCACTTAGCACACTTTTCAGATTTTGGTACATATGACGGAATCTGCTATGAGCAACTGCATTTAACTCTTTGTGGGGTCACATTTTTATTTCTTTTGGGTGAGTATATACAAATTACCAAGTCATAAGGTAGATGCAGATTTATTTTTATTATTCTTAAGTCTGCTTTTCCTAGTGCTTGAGTGTTTTTCTTTCCATACAGAGTCAGCTGTGCCACATGCCTCTTGCTGAACTTGACAAGATCAGTCTCTTCTACATTAGACCTCATAATTGGTGCAGTTAACTTTCACTGTGGCCTAATTCCATTTCTATAATAGCACACAAAATGGAATATCTTTTCACATTCATTTACAGTCTTGTATCTGCTTCCACAAAGTCTTCAAATTTTTGTCTCATCTTTGAACTTGAGTTTTAAGTTATTATTGAATTGGGAGTTATTTTTATTGAAAATAGATTTGCTTCTTACTAAATATTTTGATTATGGGTTTTCCTCCCCCACTTCCACCCAGTTCTTCCCCACCTCCTCTCCCATCCGAATTTTTACCCTTTCTGTCTCTCCTTTAAACACAAGCTGGTGATTCCTTGGGAACCTGCCTGCCAGGTAGAGAGATTACCCAAATTAACAAAAGTAGAGAAGAAAATGGATACATAACAACAGACACTGAGGAATTTAGACAATCATTAGGATGTTCTTTAAAAACCTGTACTTCACCAAATTGGAAAAATCTAGAAGAAATAAATATTTTTGATACATACCACTAAGGTTAAATCATTATTAGTAAGCAGTTTAAATAGACTGATGATCCTAGAGAAATAGAAGCAGTGGTTAAAAGCATACTGACCAAAAAAGTCCCAGGGCCAGATTGTTTTAGTACAGAATTCCACCAGACTTTCAAAGAAGAATTAGTGCCAACACTCATCAAATTATTCCACGGAATAGAAACAGACCTGTGGATAAATGGAATCAGACTTAAGACCAGATATAAATCCACACACTTATTCACATCTGATTTTTGATAAATCAGCCAGAGATACACACTGCAATAAAGACAACTTCTTCAAAAAAAAAAAGGTGGTGGTCAAATTGGATAGGCATGTAGAAGAGTCCAAGAAGATCCATACTTTTAGCCATGCACTAAACTCAACTCCAGATGAATAACAAGGTCAGATATACTGAACCTGATAGAAGAGAAAGTGGTGAATGATGCTGGAAACATTGTTACAGAAAAAGACTTTCTCAACAAACACCATTAGCACAGGCACTAAGACCGACAATTATTAGTTGGACTTGAAACTTTCCATGAACTTAAAAGTTTTTGCCTTGTAGATGAAACCATCATTAGGGCAAAGTGGCAGCCTACAGAATGAGAAAAGATTTTTTTTCAACTATACATCTGATAGAGGGCTAATATCAAAAAAATATATAAAGCAAACAAAAAACTGGATATCAAGAATACAAATAGACCAATTTAAGAATATGGTGCAGCTATAAACACAGAATTCTAAAAAGAGGAAATTCAAATGGCTGAGAAACACTTAGAGAAATGTTCATATCCTTAGTCATCAGGGAAATGCAAATCAAAACTGCTTTGTGATTTTATCTTACACCTGTCAGAATGGACAAGGTCAATAAAAAAATGACAACTCATGCTAGTGAGGATGTGGAGTAAGGAGAACACTCATCCATTGCTGGTGGGAGTGCAAACCAGTATAACCACTAGGGAAATCAGCATGGTGGTTCCTCAGGAAGATGGGAATCAATCTACCTCAAGATCCAGCTATACGATGATTGGGCATATACCTGGAGGATACTTCATCCTACTACAGAGATACTTGCTCAACTATGTTAAGTTCTGCTCTATTCATAATAGCCAGAAATTGGAAACAACCTAGATATCCACAGCAAATAAATATCAAATGTGGTGCATTTACACAATGGAGTATTATTCAGGTGTTAAAAAAATCATGAAGTTTGCTGGCAAATGGATAGAACTAGAAAAAAACGTCATCCTTAGTGTTGTATCACAGACCCAGAAAAACAAATATGATATGAATTTGCTTATTTGTGAATGTTAACTGTTAAGTAAAATAAAAGCAAGCTACAGTTTGTAGAGCCATAGAGGTGAAGTATAAAGTAAGAAATCTTAATGGAGGGACATATATCCCTGGAAGGAAATACAGATAGTTTTAATGGATTAGACTTGATAATAGAATTGGGAGCAAGAATGAAGAGGGGAACAGGGATGAAATACAGGGAGGGTCAGCTATAATTAAGGGCCATTTGAGGGGTCAAATGAAAACTAAGACAGGGGAAGCTTCTTAAAGTATATGCATGTATGAAGAAAATCTTTTTTTTAATATTTACTTATATATACAATATTCTATCTGTGTGTATGTCTGCAGGCCAGAAGAAGGCACCAGAACCCATTACAGATTGGTTGTGAGCCACCATGTGGTTGCTGGGAATTGAACTCAGGAC